>CM053035.1:67185957-67233672 GCA_028564925.1 Lithobates sylvaticus | reverse complement strand
TCACCTCACTTTCCGTCCCAATGACAAATGTTTTTGGAAAAAGTGGGGGGTTTTAATTGAAACAAGGATTGGTGATAAAGTATCAGTAGAGAGGAGATACCTTTTTCCCAAATTAAATCTAACAGGATAGAATTTCCCTTCCTAGGGGTAGATTTCCTCTCACTTCCTGTTTTCTCTTTCCATTTGCAAGTAGGAGTCGTTTGTAAGTTGGATGTTTGAAAGTAGGGGCCTGGCGTATATACTCTGCAGAAATTTGCCCTATTAGATGTTGGTGTAGCCACAAGACTGGTGGGCACAGGAATGGGCCCTGCTGTGAGTTAATAGATCAAGATTTGTAATTGCATGCACCTGTTGAACAGGGCAGAAAAATTGGGGGTGGTGGTGGTGGTGGACGGTGTTGCCACAAGACTGTAAGCTCTCACAGTTACTCTTGGTGGGCGCAGGAATGGGCCCTACTGTGAGTTATTAGATCAAGATTTGTAATTGCAAGCACCTGATGAACAGGGCATTGGGGCCTTTGGCAAAAAAATTGGGCCTTTGGCGGTGGTGGTGGACGGTGTTGCCACAAGACTGTAAGCTCTCACAGTTACTCTTGGTGGGCGCAAGAATGGGCCCTGCTGTGAGTTATTAGATCAAGATTTGTAATTGCAGCACCTGATGAACAGGGCCTGATGAACAGGGCAGAAAAATTGGGCCTTTGGCGGTGGTGGTGGACGGTGTTGCCACAAGACTGTAGGCCCTCATAGTTACTCTTGGTGGGCGCAGGAATGGGCCCTGCTGTGAACTATTAGATCAAGATTTGTAATTACCCGCCCCTGTTAAACAGGGGCTGAAAAATTGTGCCTTAGGCACTGGTGCTGGTGCCACAACACTGCAACCCCTCACAGATACTGTACTTGGAGCACAGCAGTCACACGTGTTGCAAAGCATTTTCTAAAAAAAAATTGTAATTACCGCCCCTGTTAAACAGGGGCTGAAAAATTGTGCCTTAGGCACTGGTGCTGGTGCCACAACACTGCAACCCCTCACAGATACTGTACTTGGAGCACAGCAGTCACACGTGTTGCAAAGCATTTTTTTTTAAAAAATTGTAATTACCCGCCCCTGTTAAACAGGGGCTGAAAAATTGTGCCTTAGGCACTGGTGCTGGTGCCACAACACTGCAACCCCTCACAGATACTGTACTTGGAGCACAGCAGTCACACGTGTTGCAAAGCATTTTTTTTTAAAAAATTGTAAGTACACGCCCTGTTAAACAGGGGCTGAAAAATTTGCCTTAGGCACTGGTGCTGGTGCCACAACACTGCAACCCCTCACAGATACTGTACTTGGAGCACAGCAGTCACACGTGTTGCGAAGCATTTTTTTTAAAAATTTGTAAGTACACGCCCCTGTTAAACAGGGGCTGAAAAATTGTGCCTTAGGCACTGGTGCTGGTGCCACAACACTGCAACCCCGCACAGATACTGTACTTGGAGCACAGCAGTCACACGTGTTGCGAAGCATTTTTTTTAAAAAATTGTAAGTACACGCCCCTGTTAAACAGGGGCTGAAAAATTTGCCTTAGGCACTGGTGCTGGTGCCACAACACTGCAACCCCTCACAGATACTGTACTTGGAGCACAGCAGTCACACGTGTTGCGAAGCATTTTTTTTATAAAAATTGTATGTACACGCCCCTGTTAAACAGGGGCTGAAAAATTGTGCCTTAGGCACTGGTGTGGTGGCATGGATCATTGAGGAGGAGGAAGAGGATAGTCAGTGAACATAAGAGGACAGTCACTCAGCATCAGCATAGGCAGTCTTGAAGGGATGTGATATTAAAAATTATTCGGTTATATCCGCCTCAGGTGCCTGGTAGCTGGTGGTGATCCAAGACTGATTCATTTTGATGAAGGTCAGTCGATCAACCGAGGCGGTGGACAGGCGCACCCTATGATCGGTGACAAATCCTCCAGCAGCACTGAATGTGCGTTCGGAAAGAACGCTGGAGGCAGGACAGGCCAGTAGCTCAATTGCATACTGTGCAAGCTCTGGCCAGTGATCCATCCTCAGGACCCAGTAAGCCAGAGGATTTTCGGTGGGAAAGGTGTCCAAGTCTGACCTTGCCCCAAGGTATTCCTGCACCATGTATATCAGACGCTGGCGATGGTTGCTGGAACCGATCATACCTTGGGGCTGCGGACTAAAAAATTGTCTGAACGCATCGGTCAGACGTCCACCTTCCCCACCGCTCCTTCTGCTACTGACCGAAGCCTCAGCAACTCGTCGCCCAGGACCAGGAGTTTGTAGCCTCCCAGTTTCTGGGAACGCGTTGCACAGACCTTTCTGCAAGGCCTCCCTGAGATGTCTCATCCTCTGCTCCCTCTGCGACGGCAAGATAAGGTCCGCAACCTTACCCTTGTACCGCGGATCAAGGAGAGTGGCCAGCCAGTAATGGTCCCTCTCCTTGATCCGAAGAACACGAGGATCCTTCCGCAGGCTTTGCAGGATCAGGGAGGCCATGCAGCGTAGGTTAGCTGAGGCATTCGGTCCGGAGTCTTCTGGGTCACTGAGGATGACATGATCGCCAGCCACCTCCTCCCAGCCACGTACAAGTCCACTGGTTTGTTGGGACTGTACATCATCCCTAAAAGACTGCTGCTGCTGATGCTGAGTGCCAGGCTCCACCTCCATGCTCACACAATCCTCCTCCTCCTCCTCCTCCTCCTCATCCTCTTCCTGTGTGATGGGTGGGACAGAAGGAACACTGTCCGGATAAAGGGGGCCTTGAGAGGCAAGGAAGTCCTCCTCTTCCTGCCTCTGTTCTGCCTCAAGTGCCCTGTCCATTATCCCACGCAGCGTATGCTCCAACAGGTGGACAAGAGGGACAGTGTCACTGATGCATGCACTGTCACTGCTCACCATCCTCGTGGCCTCCTCAAATGGTGAGAGGACAGTGCATGCATCCCTGATCATGCTCCACTGACGTGGGGAAAAAAAAAACCAAGCTCCCCTGACCCTGTCCTGGTGCCATAGTCGCAAAGGTACTCATTGATGGCCCTCTGCTGCGTGTGCAGTCGCTGCAGCATGGCCAACGTTGAGTTCCACCTGGTGGGCATGTCACATATTAGGCGGTTCTTGGGCAGGTTCAGCTCCTTTTGCAGCTCAGTCAGCCGAGCACTGGCATTATAAGATCGGCGGAAATGCACACAGACTTTCCTGGCCTGCCTCAGGACATCCTGTAAGCCTGGGAACCTGCCCAAGAACCGCTGCACCACCAGGTTGAGGACGTGAGCCATGCAGGGCACATGGGTGAGCTGCCCCTGTCGCAGGGCGGAGAGGAGGTTGGTGCCATTGTCAGAAACGACCATTCCTGGCTTAAGCTGACGTGGCGTCAACCACCTCTCGGCCTGCCCCTGCAGAGCTGCCAGAACCTCTGGCCCAGTGTGGCTCCTGTCCCCCAAACACACCAGCGCAAGCACGGCATGGCATCTTTTTGCCTGCGTACTTGCGTAGCCCCTTGTACGCCTACGGAGCACCGCTGGTTCCAAGGACAGAGCACTGGAGGAAGAAGAAGAGGAGGGGGTGGAGGAGAGAGGTGTGTCACAACCAGTAGCAGTAGTAGCGTTTTGGAGGCGTGGTGGCGGAACAACCTCCAACACTACTGCACCTTGTCCTGCATCCCTCCCAGCTGCCAATAGAGTGACCCAATGGGCCGTGAAAGAAAGGTACCGTCCCTGTCCATGCCTGCTGGACCATGAGTCAGCGGTAATATGCACCTTACCGCTGACCGCCCTGTCCAGCGAGGCATGGACATTGCCCTCCACATGCCGGTAGAGAGACGGAATCGCCTTCCGTGAGAAAAAGTGGCGTTTGGGAACCTGCCACTGAGGAACCGCACATTGAACAAACTCACGGAAGGGGGCCGAGTCTACCAACTGAAAAGGCAGCAGTTGAAGTGCTAGCAATTTAGCCAGGCTAGCATTCAACCGCTGGGCATGTGGATGGCTGGGAGTGTACTTCTTTCTACGGTCCAGCAGCTGGGGCAGGGAAATTTGCCTGCTGCAATCGGACGTCGGTGTACTGCAAGTACTTGGTTGTGACACACCTAATTCTACACCTTCAGTCCTCTCAGAGCAGCTTTCAGAGAGGACTGAAGGTGTAGTGGGGATGGAGATCCCAGCTGAGGAGGAGCAAGGAGAGGTCCGCTTAGTTCTTTGGTGTGGGTCTTTTATGTGTGCCTGCCAACGAGCTGCATGGCAGGTCGCCATATGTCTGGTCATGCTTGTGGTGCCCAAGCGGCTGATGTTTTGGCCACGCGAGATACGCTTGAGACAAATATTGCAAATAGCAGTGGTGCGATCTGATGCACTCGTCTCAAAAAAGGCCCACACCAAAGAACTTTTCTGATAACTTGCAGAGGCAGCGCCCTGCACAGGCGGAGCTCTGCGGTGTTGTACAGTTGCTGTGCTGGCCTCTACCTGGCCTCCAGGGGGCATCCTGCCTCGTTGGACATGTGACGCCGCATCTTCCTCCTCCTCGTCCTCCTCCTCATCCTCTCTCCCTTCAGGCACCCACGTGGAGTCAGTGACCTCATCATCCCCTCCCTCTTCACCACTAGAGCAAACCTGGCAGTAAGCTGCAGCTGGTGGAACAGTACTGCCAGATTCCTCAAGCTGGGTATCATCATCCGAGCCTTCGAATCGTTGGGCATCCTCCTGGAGCATGTACCCAACACTGTGCTCAAAGAGTTCGGGGGACTCCTCAGGAGGACATGGTGGGTCTAGGGAAGGGGTGGCTGATGATGCTCTGCCAGTACCCTGAGCCTGGGTGAGAGAGGATGAGGAGGATGAGGAGGGCTTGGTCATCCATTCTACCAAGCCTTCAGCATGATGCGGCTCCACATGTCCAGCTGCCGAAAACAAAGACGCGCGTGTCCCATGGCCACGTGCTGATGACGATGCACGACCACGTCCACGGCCACGGCCACGTCCACTAGAAACAGAGCCTGCCTGCCCTGTGTTCTTGGCTCTGCACGCTCTGCCTCCCCTTGGCGGTCTTCCAGCCATTGTAGTCGGTAGTCCTGTGGGTGCTGCTGAGAAGAATATATAGGAGCTCTGTGTGATGCCACTAACACACTAGAAGTCCTATGGGTGCTTCTGCAAAGAAAATAGAGGAGCTCTGTGTGATGCCACTAACACACTAGAAGTCCTGTGGGTGCTTCTGAGAAGAAAATATAGGAGCTCTGTGTGATGCCACTAACACACTAGAAGTCCTATGGGTGCTTCTGCAAAGAAAATAGAGGAGCTCTGTGTGATGCCACTAACACACTAGAAGTCCTGTGGGTGCTTCTGCAAAGAAAATAGAGGAGCTCTGTGTGATGCCACTAACACACTAGAAGTCCTGTGGGTGCTGCTGAGAAGAAAATATAGGAGCTCTGTGTGATGCCACTAACACACTAGAAGTCCTATGGGGTGCTTCTGCAAAGAAAATAGAGGAGCTCTGTGTGATGCCACTAACACACTAGAAGTCCTGTGGGTGCTTCTGCAAAGAAAATAGAGGAGCTCTGTGTGATGCCACTAACACACTAGAAGTCCTGTGGGTGCTTCTGCAAAGAAAATAGAGGAGCTCTGTGTGATGCCACTAACACACTAGAAGTCCTGTGGGTGCTTCTGCAAAGAAAATAGAGGAGCTCTGTGTGATGCCACTAACACACTAGAAGTCCTGTGGGTGCTGCTGAGAAGAAAATAGAGGAGCTCTGTGTGATGCCACTAACACACTAGAAGTCCTATGGGTGCTTCTGCAAAGAAAATAGAGGAGCTCTGTGTGATGCCACTAACACACTAGAAGTCCTGTGGGTGCTGCTGAGAAGAAAATATAGGAGCTCTGTGTGATGCCACTAACACACTAGAAGTCCTATGGGTGCTTCTGCAAAGAAAAATAGAGGAGCTCTGTGTGATGCCACTAACACACTAGAAGTCCTGTGGGTGCTTCTGCAAAGAAAATAGAGGAGCTCTGTGTGATGCCACTAACACACTAGAAGTCCTGTGGGTGCTGCTGAGAAGAAAATATAGGAGCTCTGTGTGATGCCACTAACACACTAGAAGTCCTGTGGGTGCTTCTGCAAAGAAAATAGAGGAGCTCTGTGTGATGCCACTAACACACTAGAAGTCCTGTGGGTGCTGCTGAGAAGAAAATAGAGGAGCTCTGTGTGATGCCACTAACACACTAGAAGTCCTATGGGTGCTTCTGCAAAGAAAATAGAGGAGCTCTGTGTGATGCCACTAACACACTAGAAGTCCTGTGGGTGCTTCTGCAAAGAAAATAGAGGAGCTCTGTGTGATGCCACTAACACACTAGAAGTCCTGTGGGTGCTTCTGAGAAGAAAATAGAGGAGCTCTGTGTGATGCCACTAAACACACTAGAAGTCCTATGGGTGCTTCTGGGAAGAAAAATATAGGTCTGTGTGATGGGACTAACACACTTCAAGTCCTATAGGTGCTTCTGGGAACAAAATATAGGATCTCTGTGTGATGGGACTAACACACTTCAAGTCCTATGGGTGCTTCTGGGAAGAAAATATAGGTCTCTGTGTGATGGGACTAACACACTTCAAGTCCTATAGGTGCTTCTGGGAAAAAATATAGGATCTCTGTGTGATGGGACTAACACACTTCAAGTCCTATAGGTGCTTCTGGGAACAAAATATATGATCTCTGTGTGATGGGACTAACACACTTCAAGTCCTATAGGTGCTTCTGGGAACAAAATATATGATCTCTGTGTGATGGGACTAACACACTTCAAGTCCTATAGGTGCTTCTGGGAAGAAAATATATGTCTGTGTGATGGGACTAACACACTTCAAGTCCTATAGGTGCTTCTGGGAACAAAATATATGATCTCTGTGTGATGGGACTAACACACTTCAAGTCCTATAGGTGCTTCTGGGAAGAAAATATAGATCTCTGTGTGATGGGACTAACACACTTCAAGTCCTATAGGTGCTTCTGGGAACAAAATATATGATCTCTGTGTGATGGGACTAACACACTTCAAGTCCTATAGGTGCTTCTGGGAACAAAATATATGATCTCTGTGTGATGGGACTAACACACTTCAAGTCCTATAGGTGCTTCTGGGAACAAAATATATGATCTCTGTGTGATGGGACTAACACACTTCAAGTCCTATAGGTGCTTCTGGGAACAAAATATAGGATCTCTGTGTGATGGGACTAACACACTTCAAGTCCTATAGGTGCTTCTGGGAACAAAATATAGATCTCTGTGTGATGGGACTAACACACTTCAAGTCCTATAGGTGCTTCTGGGAACAAAATATATGATCTCTGTGTGATGGGACTAACACACTTCAAGTCCTATAGGTGCTTCTGGGAAGAAAATATAGGTCTGTGTGATGGGACTAACACACTTCAAGTCCTATAGGTGCTTCTGGGAACAAAATATATGATCTCTGTGTGATGGGACTAACACACTTCAAGTCCTATAGGTGCTTCTGGGAACAAAATATATGATCTCTGTGTGATGGGACTAACACACTTCAAGTCCTATAGGTGCTTCTGGGAACAAAATATAGGATCTCTGTGTGATGGGACTAACACACTTCAAGTCCTATAGGTGCTTCTGGGAACAAAATATATGATCTCTGTGTGATGGGACTAACACACTTCAAGTCCTATAGGTGCTTCTGGGAACAAAATATATGATCTCTGTGTGATGGGACTAACACACTTCAAGTCCTATAGGTGCTTCTGGGAACAAAATATATGATCTCTGTGTGATGGGACTAACACACTTCAAGTCCTATAGGTGCTTCTGGGAACAAAATATATGATCTCTGTGTGATGGGACTAACACACTTCAAGTCCTATAGGTGCTTCTGGGAACAAAATATATGATCTCTGTGTGATGGGACTAACACACTTCAAGTCCTATAGGTGCTTCTGGGAACAAAATATATGATCTCTGTGTGATGGGACTAACACACTTCAAGTCCTATAGGTGCTTCTGGGAACAAAATATATGATCTCTGTGTGATGGGACTAACACACTTCAAGTCCTATAGGTGCTTCTGGGAACAAAAATATATGATCTCTGTGTGATGGGACTAACACACTTCAAGTCCTATAGGTGCTTCTGGGAACAAAATATATGATCTCTGTGTGATGGGACTAACACACTTCAAGTCCTATAGGTGCTTCTGGGAACAAAATATATGATCTCTGTGTGATGGGACTAACACACTTCAAGTCCTATAGGTGCTTCTGGGAACAAAATATATGATCTCTGTGTGATGGGACTAACACACTTCAAGTCCTATAGGTGCTTCTGGGAACAAAATATATGATCTCTGTGTGATGGGACTAACACACTTCAAGTCCTATAGGTGCTTCTGGGAACAAAATATAGGATCTCTGTGTGATGGGACTAACACACTTCAAGTCCTATAGGTGCTTCTGGGAACAAAATATATGATCTCTGTGTGATGGGACTAACACACTTCAAGTCCTATAGGTGCTTCTGGGAAGAAAATATAGGAGCTCTGCCTGCCTGCCACGAACACACTACAAGTCCTATAGGTGCTTCTGGGAACAAAATATAGGAGCTCTGCCTGCCTGCCAGGAACACACTACAAGTCCTATAGGTGCTTCTGGGAACAAAATATAGGAGCTCTGCCTGCCTGCCACGAACACACTACAAGTCCTATAGGTGCTTCTGGGAACAAAATATAGGAGCTCTGCCTGCCTGCCACGAACACACTACAAGTCCTATAGGTGCTTCTGGGAACAAAATATAGGAGCTCTGCCTGCCTGCCACGAACACACTACAAGTCCTATAGGTGCTTCTGGGAACAAAATATAGGAGCTCTGCCTGCCTGCCACGAACACACTACAAGCCCCTCTTTCTAAATCAATCTTTGTAAATGAATCTATCTAACTCAATCTCTCTAAGTAAATCTCTCTAACTAACTAAATCCAGCAGAGTGTCACAGATCTATCCTGCTCTATCTGCGCCGGAACAGCATGTGACCGGCGCAGACGGCGTGGCGGCCTTTTATAGGGGGGGCGTGTACTAAAGCCCCTGAGCTGTAATTGGCTACAGGCGTCCTGCCTGTAGCCAATTATGGCTCTTCGAGTTTCCGGGGCTGTGATTGGCCAAGCATGCGGGGTCACAGTGCATGCTTGGCCAATCATCAGCCAGCAATGCACTGCGCCGGCCGCGCCGGCCGCAATGCATTGCGGGGCCGCTCGCATCACACGAACGTGATGCGAGCGGCCAAAATAGTTCTGGGCTCGCCGAGCGAGCGAACGCCCGGTGCTCGATGCGAACGTGGGTTCGCATCGAGCACCGGGCCCATCCCTACTTTCAAATTGCGGCTCAACAGAAGAAAGATAGGATGGGTGACATGGAGAGGGAGTTCTGTGATCTGTGCAAGCAACATAAAAAAGATCCCGATAGAGTCCCCGGATATACCTTAGATGCAGCCTGAGTGGCACTGAACCTGGCCCTCACTACGAAGGCAGAGAAATCCATCAGATGGACGGGGGCTTTTACCAGAAACGGAACAAAATTGGACCCTTGCTCACATCCAAATTATCCCCTAGATTTTTCTCCCACTCACCCCCCAAGATCAAAACAAGGAAAGAAGGGCGCCTCTGAATATATATCAAAAAACTCTTTTATTACAACAGCATTATCCACTCACATAGGGGAACAAGATGTCGGGTTCAGATCCACTGCTGGGGATTAGCCTTGCTGTGTGTCCATGCCGTCAGTCTTACCCTTCAGGTGTAGAGGGACAGGGCCGTATGTGGGGGGTGAGAGCGAGGCTTGGGAAGCAAACAACAGAGCTGGCGCCCGCCGATGATGTCACCGATATGCAGTGGCGCTTCACCCTCCCCACATCATCACAGGAACCCCTGTCTGGAAAAATGGACCTACTGTTCCCCCCATCAGACTGTGTTTACCCACTTGTACCTGGACTTCTGAAGGAGCCAGCACCATGCTCTGTCATTCCAGTCTATCCTGATGCGAGGCAAGCTAAAATTGATTTGCTGTGACCTGGACTTGCTGTGACCTGCAGTTCTACAGCCTTCTCAGCCCAGCATGCAGGATCTGAATGAGACATCTTGTTCCCCCATGTAAGTGGATAATGCTGTTGTAATAAAATAGTTTTTTGATATATATTCAGAGGTGCCCCTCTTTCCTTGTTTTCTCTCTAGCTTATTGGAACCCACTTTCTGGTTCTCTGGGAGGCTGCCCTGACTGACCCTACGACACCCTAACCATTGAAGCTATATGTATGTACACATACATATACGTATATCTTTATCACCCCTGGACTATTGGGTATCATTATATGAGGTATATATATTTTTTGTGTATTGGCCCTTTTTTACTTGTTTTTTACTCCCCAAGATCAGACAGGTGGACGGTTCTCTCACCCTTAACCCACAGAGCATCATGTAAAATTTCCAGGACTTTTACAAGGAGCTCTATAAAGCAGATAAACACACAAACACTAAACGCATAGATCAATTTCTAACAAATCTGAACCTACCCAAACTCTGTAGATCACAGAGCAGAGATGGAAGCTCCCGTCATGGTCACGGAGGTAGCAGAGGTAATTAAAAACCTAAAAGGGAAAACGGCACCAGGGCCTGATGGGTTCTCTACCCCTTACCACAAAATGTTTACTGACACCTTGACCCCGTACCTCACTAGATTCTTTAACTCAATGACTAAAGGTTCCCTTATAGGTAATCAACTCAATATGGCCTATATCTCAGTAATTCCCAAGCCAGGTAAAGACACGAGTTTAACAGGGAAGTATAGGCCCATTTCATTGATTAATAATGACCTGAAAATGTTCACTAAAGTGATGGCAAATCGGCTAGCGTCTTTTATAGGCCTGTATATACATAAAGACAAGGTCGGATTTATCCCTGGCAGACAAGGCCCCGACCAAGTTAGAAGGGCAGTCGACCTTATTTTGGTTCTACAATCAAACTGGGAGGGGGGACAAAAACAAGAGGGCATGCTTCTATCTTTGGACCTTCAGAAGGCCTTAGATTCCGTCTCTTGGTCATATCTTTTTGCGGTACTTAGACAATGGGGTTTTGGCCCGAACTTTATAGGAGCTTTGGAGGCTCTTTATTCGAACCCTGAGGTCAAAGTCAGACTGCAGGGACTCTACTCTGATCCGATAATGATAGCCAGTGGAACTCGTCAGGGCTGTCCTTTATCCCCCCTGATTTTTGCCATGATGATTGAATCATTCGCAATAGCAATCCGTGGCCACTCAGACATTAAGGGGGTCCAATGTGGTCATACAACCCATAAATGCACCCTGTTTGCCGACGATCTCCTCCTTTTTGTAACCTCGCCAGCCTCCGCTCTCTCTGTGATCTGCAAGGTACTGAATGAGTTTGCAGCAGTTTCAGAGCTACACATTAATATGTCTAAGTCTCAAGCTCTCAACGTATCTCTTCCTAGTTCGCAAGTGTCTCTCCGCAGGAACACATATCAATTTGAATGAAGTGAATCCTCTATTAAATATTTGGGGCTTAACATTACATTGAAAATAGAAAACCTTTATTAAGCAAACTACTCCCCAATGTATACAAAACTAGAAGCAGATCTTAGAAGTTGGGAACCTCATGACATATCTTGGACAGGGAAAATGAATTCAGTCAAGATGACTCTTTTACTCAGATTGCTTTATCTTTTTCGCTCACTCCCTATTCAGATTAGGAGGGACCATCTGAAAGTGTTCCAGAGCAAAGTCACTAAATTTATTTGGCACAAGAAAGGACCTTGTCTCTCACACCGCGCTCTCTTTAATCTTTCCTCTCAAGGAGGGCTGGGGGTCCCTAATTTTCTATGGTACTACCATGTGGCACGCTTAGCACAACTATCTACCATTTACCTAAAGGTTGAAAAACCTGATTGGATAGCCATTGAAAGACAAGCTGTGCCTAAGTTCACACTAGACTTTCTGCTGTGGTGTCCCTCCAAAAATAGACCTTCTATCCTAGCACCGACTTTATCGCATTCACTCTCTTTGTGGGATTCACTAAGAAAGCTTCCCTCCCTGGTCTCTAAGTATCAACCGGTAGCACACTTATTTCACAACCCTCTATTCCAACCCGGTATGGACATCATAGCCTTCAAATGGTGGCTCGATAAGGGGGTATACCGCATCGGACACTTCTTCTCTAGTACTGGCCCGTAGGCCATGCTCTTAAGCATTTTGTGAAGGAGCTGGAACTCCCCACTACTGAGCAGTTTAGGTTTCACCAAATTTCCCGCTTCATTCACTCCCTTTGGTCAAACAAACCTAATCCCCCAGGGTTCACAAAATATGAATGTTGGTGTGGTCAAGCCATGGAGCAGAGGGGAGGAATTTCAGTAATCTACGAGTCACTTGCTAACTATCCAAACAAATTGCCATATATGATTTCCTGGGAAAAGGATCTCCAGACCTCTTGGGAAGTGGATGACTGGCACGATTCCTTCTCTAGATCTCTCAAAGGCATCTATAATGCCTCTCTCCTAGAGGCCAACATCAAACTTTTGACGAGATGGTACCTAGTCCCAACCAGACTGGCTCACATATACCCCTCCTCATCTCCTCTTTGCTTTAGAGGATGCCAGGGACTAGGTACCATGCTCCACATATGGTGGGAATGCCCCAAGATAAGGGGCTTCTGGAACAAAGCCTTTCGTAAGGTTACTGGTTGCACTATTGCTCAGACTCCCGCAATAGCATTGCTTAATGGTCTCGCACTGGGGATCCCTAAACTCACTCGAAGGTTAATACTATTTATATTAACAGGAGCTAAATTATCCATCGCCAAGGCCTGGAAATCTCCCACAGTTTCGCTATCATCCATGAAAAGGAAGATCTTATGGATGATGGCTCAAGAAAAACTGGTGAGCTTCCTGTTAGATAAGACGGGAACAATTTACAGCGATATGGGAACCTTGGGCTCAATATCTTGGAATCTCCCTGATACCTGGCATTGTCAATAAGTAGTAACCTCGATTTTAGAGACCTGCATCAGATAGATAGGCACCTTACCGACTGTATCCTCCCTCTACCTTCCTTCTTCTCTATCCTCTCTCTCCCTCTCAACTTTTCTATCCCTTTATCTTATGTTTTTTCTTTATTTTTTTTTAATTATTTTCTGTTTTTATTTTTGTTCAATAGTAATACGGTTGAGTCCTCTGAATACAACTCTGGAATGGTAACCTTTGTTACAGATCCGGAGCTACTTCTCAAACCTATGGTACTACGGCTATAAACTCAGGTTTTTGTATAAAATACCTATAGGATATGACCCCGCAGAAGTCATGGGTCTCTTTGTTTTTTTTGTTTTTTTATGTAAACGGAAGTCCCCCTTTAGTGGGGAATATGGTGGGAGAGCTCAGGTCTGCGCTCCCCACCGGAAACAGTGATTTCCCTTTAGGGATGTTAGGGGGGGAGTGGGATCCCGAGTGACCCCCAGAATAACAATCTTTTTTCTTCACTTCACGAAATTGTGATAGGTTTCGATATCCTATAAGGTAGCTTCTTGATGTTAACACTCATGTTATAAGTCATATGTGGGTTAGTTTTCCTATTTGCCTCTTGTTTTTTTTTTTTTCCTTTACTAAACCAACCTGTATAACTTCCATAGTAAGACTACATTGTTAATATTTTGGATGATATACTCTGTTCATTTGTATTGAAGCAAAATAAAAAACTTTTATTGAAAAAAAAAAAAACAATACAAAAAACAATGCAAAAAATACATATGGAGGCAACAAGACACTACCCCGACTATGACTGGGTTCGCTGAGCAATGGAATCTAAGGGATGGGTGGTATTAATGAAAAGACCACTTGTGAAAATGGCCAGGTCACTAGAAAGAAAACAGAGGAGCTGGTGGGATAACCACAAGTTGTGCCCCGCTGCAAGGACTTGGAGGAGCAGAGGTTGGTAAGCAGAGTGTACCAGGAATAGCTGTGCCAAACTAAAGGGATTCAAAGAGCAGAGTGTGGCAAACAAAGGGTACCAGGAACCAAGCCAGTGGTCAGGAGAGAAAGGTGAAGCATACCCAAAGAGATGCCAGTGACAAGTAGGGCATACAGGAGTAACAGGTTGTGCATAACCAAAGTAATGTCAGAGGCCAGGAGTGGAGCAAAGCCAATAGCCAGGAGCGACTGGAATTTAGAGATCGTGAAAGAGCAACTTCAGGAACTCCAGGCATACAGCTAAGTACACAATGGAAATATGTGAACTTGCCTGTCAAAACTAATTCTATTTAGCCAGTGGGGATGAGCCAAACTGCCTTTGGTTGGGTTTGAGCAGGGTTCGGTTAACTTCAAATAAATTCAGATGCCAAAAATAAACCCTATTAAAAATCAATGGGAGCTAAATCTGTGAAATTAAAAATGCCAATTGTCTGGGCTAATAGACAGGGGGGCGTCAAAAAATAGCATTTGAGTTTTCAGTGCCCAAGGCAACATGCAAAAAACGTTTGGGGGCGTGTCCGGATGTGAGCGGCGGCGGCGGACGTCTTTGTAAAGAGCTCCAGAATCCGTGTGTTTACTAACCTGCTAAGCACCCAAAAACCTGTCAGACTGCTCATCTAGATTCCCTGCAGTGTTCTCTGTCAATATCTCCCAGCAACTCAGTCTATAAGTGATGGAAGAACATAGCCTCCAGACACCCGCGGCCGCCGCCATCTTACCGTTCCGTGGCCTCCCGGGGAATCTCAATCGATGGATGGATCCGTAGGTAGGGGACCCTCATCTGGCCCTGTACACAACCCTCTGTCCATCTGGCACGGTCTTGGCCAAGCTCCGGGGACGTCCGGGGCGGCCGCAGCCTAGTCTGGCCTAGTGAGGTCTGTGGATCCCCGGTGTTTCCTGCGGCTGCATGCCCACCGGGTGCCATCGAGGCCGGTCCAGCTTGCAGCCAAGCGCAGGCCTCCTCTCTGCACCCACCTCATTGATCCCCAGGGTCCCTGCCAAGGCCTGGGGTGCTGCCAAGGACTGCCTGACTGAGGGGAGGTATTTGGTGGCTTGGTGTACCCTATTAGCTGCTGCCTCTGTCACACTGTCACACTGTTCTGGACCAGCTGCACCCTGGCACCCCCGGCACAACATCCTTACTGCCTTGCCTGTGCCTGCTTACTGCTGTGAGGGGGGAGGCTGCTGGAGATCATTGACTGTCTGTATAATGTATAAGGTGAAACCGCCAAGGGCTGGAGGTCTGCGGCCAGCTTGGGTCGCATATAGCTGCCTCTTGGAAATATATCTGGGCCTGGGATTGGCGGGTTAACACTGCATTGAAAGGAGCTCCTGTCACCCTGAAATAACATCAACCTTCCCCAAGTTACTGGGACTCCGCTAGGGTGGCCCTTGGTACCCATAACGGACAGTACTAGTCGTTGCACCTCCATCCATGCCAGCAAAGGGGAAAAACACGGCCTCAAACTCCAATAATAAGCAACGGCTGGCGCCTGGACACCATCTTAGCTGACAGGCTCCACGCGCTGCTGGCTGAGCTAAACATGGCCACGAGCCAGGGGAGCCTGATTGCTCCGGCGGCCCCCGAGTACTCCACCTCTGGAGACACTGGGGTAATCCTGCTAGCCATAGAAAACAGTAGATCCTCCCTGTTGACCCGTATTGATAAGCTTACGGAGGAATGCAATTGCATAAGGGCAGATCTAGATAAGTTCAGTGGTCGCCTCACAGAATCTGAGTCATGCATATCAGCCACAGAGGACCTGACTACCAATCATGACCACCGCATTGAAGTGCTAGAAAACACGGTCAAATCACTGGTAGCTAAATCTGATGATGCAGAGAATCGCCTCAGGAGAAACAACGTGAGAGTGCTTGGCATGCCAGAGGGGTCAGAGGGCGAACGACCTGCAGAGTTCCCTAAAGCCTTTTTCAAAGATATCTTCGAGCTGGCGTCTGTTCCACCGACCTATGTAGTCGAACGTGCACATCGAGTTCCCACTGGCCGTCGACCTCCTGGGGCACCACCTCGCCTATTCCTAGTGAGGTTCCTTAATTATCGGGATCGTGACCGCATGCTTAGTGTAGCCAGGAAACGTCCTAACCTCAAGTATGAAAATGCTGACATCCACTTCTACCCTGACTTCTCTGCGGACCTACAGAATAAGAGAAAAACCTTCCAAGACATCCGCAGACGCCTCCGAGAAAAAGGCCTGCCATACAGCATGCTGTACCCGAGCCGCCTGAGAGTTGTGCATTTCGGCACTGCGAGATTCTTTGACTCCCCAGTGGAGGCCAACTCCTGGTTTTCTGCTCTGCTGTAAGCTGGTGTTGCTTGAAATGTCCAATGGTGTTTGACAGATACATTATCCTACCCTAGCGGGTCTGAACATCATGGCGCTTACTTAGGTTCTTTCCAGTACACTACTTTTGTCATCCTTTAATAACTGGAGTAATACAGAATGGAACACCCACAGCAACACCCACAGACCAATTTTTACCACAACTCTGTGACAGGGGCTTCAAATGTAAATTTATTACAGCAAAGCCAATTCTTGCTTTTATCGAGACTACCTCAAAAAGGTTACAGGGTGAAGGCACCAACAACACCCAAAGACCACATTTTTCCACAACTGTGTGACAGGGGTGTCAAATTACATTTCTTTACAGCAAGGTCAATTCTTGCTTTCATCAAGACTACCTCTAGAAGGTAAGGGGGTGAAGGCACCAACAACACCCAAGAAACAATTTTTACGCAACTGTGTGACAGGGATGTCCAATTTACATTTATACAGCAAGGCCAATTCTTGCTGTATGGGGTGAAGGCACCAACATCACCCAAAGGTAAAGTTTTCCGCAACTGTGTGACAGCGGGGGCATCAAATACATTTATTTTTTGCAGCAAGACCAGTTCTTGTTTTTATCAAGACTACCTCAAAAAGGTTACAGGGTGAAGGCCCCAACAACACCCAAAGACCAAATATTTCCACAACTGTGTGACAGGGGTGTCCATTTTAAATTTTTTACAGCAAGGCCAATTCTTTCTTTCATCAAGACTACCTCTAGAAGGTTAAGGGATGAAGGCACCAACAACACCCAAGAACCAATTTTTCCACAACTGTGTGACAGGGGTGTCAATATTTTTTTTTTTTTTACAGCAAGACCAGTTCTTGCTTTCATCAAGAGTACCTTTAGAGCGTTATCGGGTGAAGGTACCAACAACACCCAAAGACTAATTTTTCCCACAACTGTGTGACAGGGGCGTCAAATGTATATTTTTTACAGCAAGGTCAATTCTTGCTTTCATCAAGACTACCTCTAGAAGGTTATGGGGTGAGGGCACCAACAACACCCAAAGATCAATTTTTCCACAACTGTTTGACAGGGGCGTCAAATTAAAGTTTTTTACAGCAAAGAGAATTAGAGGGTTATTGGATGAAGGTACCAACAACACCCAAAGACAAGTTTTTCCCACAACTGTGTGACAGGGGTGTCAAATGTATATTTTTTACAGCAAGGCCAATTCTTGCTTTTATCAAAACTACCTCTAAAAGGTTACAGGGTGAGGGCACCAACACCACCCAAAGACCAATTTTTCCAAACTGTGTGACAGGGGCGTTAAATAAAATAAAAAAATAACACCAAGGCCAATTCTTGCTTTCATCAAGACTACCTCTAAAATGTTATGGAGGTGAAGGCACCAGCAACACCCACAGACCAATTTTTACCACAACTCTGTGACAGGGGGCTTCCAATGTAAATTTATTACAGCAAAGCCAATTCTTGCTTTCATCAAGACTACCTCTAGAAGGTTAGGGGGTGAAGGCACCAGCAACACCCACAGACCAATTTTTACCACAACTCTCTGACAGGGGGCTTCAAATGTAAATATATTACAGCAAAGCCAATTCTTGCTTTCATCAAGACTACCTCTAGAAGGTTAGGGGATGAAGGCACCGACATCACCCAAAGGTAAAGTTTTCCACAATTGTGTGACAGCGGGGGCATTAAATAAATGTTTTTTTGCAGCAAGGCCAATTCTTGCTTTCATAAAGACTACCTCTAGAAGGTTAAGGGGTGAAGGCCCTGACAACACCCAAAGACCAAATATTTCCACAACTGTGTGACAGGGGTGTCAAATATTTTTTTTTAAAAGCAAGACCAGTTCTTGCTTTCATCAAGACTACCGCTAGAAGTTTAGGGGGTGAAGGCACCCACAACTCCCAAAGACAAATATTTCCCACAACTGTGTGACAGGGGTGTCAAATGTATATTTTTTACAGCAAGGCCTATTCTTGTTTTCATCAAGTGCACCTTTAGAAAGTGAAGGCACTAACAAACACCCAAAGACCAATTTTTCTGAAACTGTGTGATAGGGGCGTCAAATTTAATTTCTTAACAGCAAGGCCAATTCTTGCTTACAAAAAGACAACTTCTAAAAGGTTACGGGGTGAAGGCACAAACAACACCCAAAGACAAATTTTTCCACAACTGTATGACAGGGGCTTCAACTTTACATTGTTTACAGCAAGGCCAATTCTTTCTTTCATCAAGACTACCTTTATAGGGCTACAGTATGAATGCACCACCAACACCCAAAGCCCAATGTGTGTATTATCATTTTGGCTTCTTCACATAAAACTGCACTAAGTGCACTAAGATGTGGCCTCATCTTACAGACTGGCTCCCCAAGCAATTTTTTACTAAATAAAGAAAGCTTGCAGGGAAAATACATTTAAATGTCATTTTTTTTTTTTCTTTATAAATGTCAGTTTTGTGGCAGCAGGATCTATACATGGCACAGATGCACCACTTTACAGCCAGACTAAGGGGGCCCCCTAGGCATTATATTTAAAATCATTTAAAAATTTTATTGTTTGACTTTAAGCATCATTATCAAAATCACTGCTCCTTTAAAAACAATCTTTAAAAAAAAAACATTTTTGCATTGGTAAATGTCCCCCAGTGCAGTACCCAGACCCCCATACCCTTTTTTATGGCCAATAACTTGCATATAAACCTTCAAAATGGGGAATTTAGATTTTTCCTGTTCGGGTCCCATAGACTTCAATGGGGTTCATCATTTGGGTCTGAACTTTTGCAATGTTCGAGATTTCTGGCGTGAA
The DNA here is from genome assembly GCA_028564925.1 of Lithobates sylvaticus. Classification (NCBI taxonomy): domain Eukaryota; kingdom Metazoa; phylum Chordata; class Amphibia; order Anura; family Ranidae; genus Lithobates; species Lithobates sylvaticus. The sequence goes on along the minus strand of CM053035.1, from coordinate 67,214,522 downwards.
CTGAACTGGGGGGTGTTCAGCCCATCTCTAGTCACCATCTGCTTCCTGGACCAAGATGCTGGTTCACCGATAGTTGAGCCAGAGTGTATCCAGAGGCACTAGCTGGATTCCGCCATTTACTGCAGGCATGTTTGGGATGGTGCCCCAGTAGAAGACCTATTGGTCGAAACGTGTCGGGCTTTGCTGATTTTGAGACCCTTATACTGCCGTATGGTAGGTGGGTCCAACATCGCTGGTAAGCGTATGCATTCCATAACCATTGGAGGGTTTATATACTCGTCTATACACATTAGCATCTGTGTTTGCAGAGTTAGAACATGAAAGACACATAGCGGAGGAGAGCAAAAAAAATACCAAGAAATTCTTTAAGTATGTACACAGTAAAAAAGGGAGGACAGACCATATTGGCCCCATAAAGAATGAGGAAGGACATCTGGTTACAAAGGATGGGGAGATGGCAAAGGTATTGAATTTATTCTTCTCCTCAGTCTTCACGAGGGAATGGGGGGCTTCAGTAACCAAAACTGCAGTGTTTATCCTCATGACACATCACAGGAAGCACCTCCATGGTTAACAGAGGACAGAATTAAAATTAGACTTGGGAAACTTAACATTAATAAATCACTGGGACCAGAAGGCTTGCACCCGAGAGTACTTAGGGAACTCAGTCAAGTAATTGCCAGACCATTGTTCCTAAATTTTACTGACAGTCTACTGACTGGAATGGTACCAGCTGATTGGAGAAAAGCCATTGTAGCACCAATATTTAAAAGGGGCCAAAAATACATCCCTGGGAATTACAGACCAGTTAGCCTAACATCAATAGTATGAAAACTTTTGGAGGGGATGATAAGGGACTATATACAATATTTTAGTAATGAGAACTGTATCTTTAGCAGTAATCAGCATGGATTCATGAAGAATCCTTCTTGCCAAACCAATCTATTAACCTTCTATGAGGAGGTGAGTTGCCATCTAGATAAAGTAAGGCATGTAGATGTGGTGTATCTGGATTTTGCAAAAGCATTTGGCACAGTTCCCCATAAACGTTTACTGTACAAAGTAAGGTCCATTGGCATGGACCATAGGGGGAGTACATGGATTGAAAACTGGCTACAAGGGCTCAGAGGGTGGTGATAAATGGGGAGTACTCAGAATGGTCAGGGGTGGGTAGTGGGGTCCCCCAGGGTTCTGTGTTGGGACCAATCCTGTTTAATTTGTTCATAAACGACCTGGAGGATGGGGTAAACAGTTCAATCTCTGTATTTGCGGACAATACTAAGCTAAGCAGGGAAATAACTTCTCCGCAGGATGTGGAAACCTTGCAAAAAGATCTGAACAAATCATTGGGGTGGGCAACTACATGGCAAATGAGGTTTAATGTAGAAAAATTTAAAAATAATGCATTTGGGTGGCAAAAATATGAATGCAATCTATATACTGGGGGGAGAACCTCTGGGGGAATCTAGGATGGAAAAGGACCTGGGGGTCCTAGTAGATGATAGGCTCGGCAATGGCATGCAATGCCAAGCTGCTGCTAACAAAGCAAACAGAATATTGGCATGCATAAAAAAGGGGATTAACTCCAGAGATAAAACGATAATTCTCCCACTCTACAAGACTCTGGTCCGGCCGCACCTAGAGTATGCTGTACAGTTTTGGGCACCAGTCCTCAGGAAGGATGTACTGGAAATGGAGCGAGTACAAAGAAGGGCAACAAAGCTAATAAAGGGTCTGGAGGATATTAGTTATGAGGAAAGGTTGCGAGCGCTGAACTTATTCTCTCTGGAGAAGAGACGCTTGAGAGGGGATATGATTTCAATTTACAAATACTGTACTGGTGACCCCACAATAGGGATAAAACTTTTTTGCGAAAGGGAATTTAACAAGACGCGTGGCTCATTAAAATTAGAAGAAAAGAGGTTTAACCTTAAACTACGTAGAGGGTAGTAAGAGAGGCAAGTATGTGGAATTCCCTTCCACAGGCGGTGGTCTCAGCGGGGAGCATCGATAGTTTCAAAAAAACTATTAGATAAGCACCTGAACGACCACAACATACAGGGATATACAATGTAATACTGACATATAATCACACACAAAGGTTGGACTTGATGGACTTTGTAACTTTTTTCAACCTCACCTACTATGTACCAAATAAAAACAATGTTCTACATTGTCATAGGGCTCTATTGTAGGCTTTACTCAACAGTGAATTACTATATCCACGTGCTAGTAGGCGATCCCTAATGGCTGCTGCCTGTTGAATAAAATCCTGAATATTAGTGCAATTTCTTCTGATACATTTATATTGGGCATAGGTAATGCTCTTAACTAAAGTGCCATATGGGCCAAATATTGGGCAGCATCAAAAGAAACTGGCTGACATTTGGCCCATGTTTACAGTAGCCGGTCCAACAGAAGCCAAAGTCAAAGGGGCATGACCGAAAAAGGTCTGCCGATCTACATCCGGTCAGCACTCTCAGCCAATGGCTGAGAGCGCTGACCGGTATGTTCTGGTGGGGGGAGCCATCTCCCTGTCAAAACAGAAGCTCAGCGGGGGAGATCACTGTACTAATATTGGATAGTTAGTACAGCGGCTTCTCCAGAGCTCTTCAGTTTTTTTTGTTCAGCCTGCTGGGTTGAACAAAAAGAAACTAATAGTGTGTACTAGGCTTAAGGCTTCTGGATGTGCGCTATACACATGCAAGATGGTATTGCCTGTTGTAGGCTTTCTAGTGTAGTCGCTAAGCAGTTGTCATCTTCAAAAATTTGTAAATTTAAGAAAGGGATCATCTGCTGGTGATAATTCAGGGTAAAATTGAGATTGAAAGCCTTAGTGTTGTGTTTAGAGATAAATTCCTGTAAAAAAAGACTGAACTGTTCCAGATAATAAACAGATCACCAATATACCTAAAACAACACAATGCATGATCAAGAAACCCAACATTTCCTCATTAGAAAAGATAAAATGCTCCCACCCCCTATGTACAGGTTAAAGTAGGCCGGGGCACAACATGTGCCAACGGTCATGCCCTGCACCCGGAGGTAGTGGGACCCTGCAAACACAAAATAGTTGTGTGTAAGTATAAAGCACAATAACAATAACAATAACAATAACTGTAAGATAAACTCATTGAACTGCCATTTGGCCTGATCCTGCTCCATCACTAATGTTTTGACCACCCAATTATGAGAGATGCTGGAATACAATACCGCCACATCAATAGTCACAAGCAGGGTGTCGGGGGGGGGGGGGGGGGGGACTGGCATCTCCTCAATTTGTTTTTAGCAAATCCAAAGTATCATGTACATAGGATGGTAGGCTTGGAGGATCCAGAGGGATTGGAAAAGCCATTGCCAAGCTACTAGTTCAAAAAGACTATAAAGTGGCTATTATTTCAAGAAATCTGGAAGCCGCCTCAGCTACTGCTGGAGAACTTAAAGCTCATCTGGCTCTTGGCTGTGATATCACTAAAGAACAAGAAGTACAACACACATTTCAGGAAATTGTGAGAAGTTTCGGTCATGTTAACTACCTGGTCAATGCTGCTGGCATAAATAGTTATGCTGGATACCACTTGGACCTGGTTGTTTCCTTTGACGTTTGAGATGAGATCCTGACGGTGGAGACCAGAGTTTTAAGTAGCTACATATTGCTTTGTGACCTATTGTAGGTCGAAGCAGGGAGGTGAGAGGCCATCCTTACTTTCGGTGAAGGGACCACCACCACAGTGATTTGTTACTGGATTTTGTCACCATTTCCACTTGCTGTAGTTTTGCACATGCACTTTATACTGGAACTTTCATTGACTGTATTCTGGGACTATTTAAAATCACATTGATTTATTCATTTTACCATTTATTATTTTTTCTTATTATATTAGGCTTACCACAAGTCATAGGTCTCTGTAAATTAATCAGCGTATCCACAAATTCATCCATTGACAGCTGTCTATATTCTAAGGCATAAACGTCAACCATGCTAGCTGAAATGGGGCAGTACCATTCTTTATTGTTCAAAACATCCATACACATTTACACATACTGTGACTCTGTCATAATGACAATATTTCCACCCTTATCTAACTGTTATAATACTAGGTCAACCCTTTTTGTAACACTTGAAAGCCCTTGGGCTGCTATAAGATTGTGTCCATTGGCCCTCAGATCCATGCGTTTGACTTTTCTGACCATCTTTGTGACAAAAGCCCAGTTATTCGGGTTGGTAGGTAAGTCTGAGACTTTTTTAGATTTGAAATGAAATGGATTATTTTGCTCTTGTTCTTGCAAATTATCAGTAAGACCTCCCTGACTACAACAAACTGAAACATCCTGACTTGAAAGAGTCTTGAGAGAGAATTGTGCATCGTGACATTTTTAATCTTTTCAGTAAGATCTTTCTCCTATCTCATCCTTTTCCTATCCTTATCAAACATACATTTGAATGTAACATTTCTTGCAATAGGGTAAATATTCTTATTGTTACATATTTATGTAGATCCATAGTTCGATAAAAACTAAGGCCTAGTTCCAAGCCTGATTTTCCCCCCTTAATCAATGTATAAGATGTCAAATTAATAATATTTAATGCTGTGTGAGAGGAAGTGTAATTTGTGTTGACAACATAGTTGGTTGTGCCAGGGGTGAATGCAATAACAAATGTGTTCAATGTGAGTTGTTACCCCTGTTCTTGTACCTGGGTCAATTCTAAAAAATGATTGGGGTTAAGTGTGAAAGGTGTCGTGGCTGTGATCTGTTAGGTATCATGCTGTTAATCAAAGATTGATTTTGTGTATTACAATCATCATCATTGTATTAGCAGGTAACTGTGGTCATGAGTTGTACCGCTTGAGAGGCGGTCTGTCCTAAATAAGTGTTAGGTGTTAGGTGAATTGTGGCCATTATTCTATCACCTGTTTTCTGCTGTATGCTCATGCTCTGTTTAGTTAGATTGTTGGGTTATGCTAGGCCGTCTTTTTGAATCATTTTGTGCATACCAACCACCATGGTGATATTTCTTACACGGTCCGTATTTATGCTGCATCACAGGTGCGGTACAATGTTTTGCCGTGGTCTGTGAAAAGGGAGAAGACATGGATGAATAGGATTTAATAGCTTCTTCATAAGTAGTATTAGGTACTGGATTTGAATGAGGATTAATTTCTCTTTTGTGTTGTGTATGAACCCAATGTTAAACAAAGCCCTCCAAGAAAGCAAATCGTTTTTTATTAAACTTAGATTGCTTTTCTGAGATTATGTCTTTATTTAATTTGCGCAAATATTTTTTTAGCTCCTTCCATTTTGTATAACTATATATCAGTATCCCTAGGACATGCCACTTTTATTGTTAGTTCATATGAGCATCCACATTGCCACCCAATGGTTTCCCATATGACTTTCTGTATTTACTGTATGCTGACACTTTACTAATGGCACTCACTGGGTGATAGGGCAATCAAAGGGCTAAATGGAGGGCAGTCAAAGGGTTAAATTTGTTTACATGTGCAAGTGTAAATGTGCTGTTTCTACTCAAGTGAAAAGGGCTCTGGAAGAGAGGAAATGGCCAGAGCCTGTGTCTGCATTTACAAACAAGACACAGGGCCAGGCTGTGATTGGCTATAGCTGATCAGCATTTTTCGGCCAGAATAATTAGCTGAAACCTTCTGACAAACTTATGCTGTAGCCAATCACAGCACAAGTCAGCAGGAGGTGTGCACATGCGAGACACCAAACCAAGAAGTACACAGCAAGGTATGCATACCTGAAGGGGACCCGGCTGTGCCGCCTACTCGCAAAACATCCACTGTGAGTGGGTCAGCAGGTTAAAAGCTCAACTTCTTTCAGCTGTCAGTTTGTAAAAAAACTTTGATGTAACTCACATACGTGTAATGTACATTAGTTATGGTCATCTCCATCCAGCGGCCGACATGAACACTACTTAGTTCAATTTTATCTCACTAGAGTGCATGCACAAGAAACCTCCAGAAACCTGTGAGGGGGGCCCCAAGGTTTCGATGGCCTAGGGGCCTCCACAGAGTTTTATTCAGCACTACACGTGAGAAAGAGAAACAGCAAAATACCACAATTTCACATAACTGTTAACCACTTGCCAACCAGCCACCGTTATTATACTTACATATAGTTAAATAGTTAGCTAGGCTGAAAAAAGACACAAGTCCATCCAGTTCAACCATAAAACTGAAGCAGGTCGGCTCGTTCCCATTAACAGCTTCACACAACTGCGCAATTGTCAGTTAAAGTGATGCAGTGCCGTATCGCAATAAATGCCATGGTCATTAAAGGGGAAAATCTTCCAGTCCTTAAGTGGTTAACCAAGACATAGCACTTTCATAAATAAAACCAAATTTGGCTGCACTATGAACATATGTTATTACAAAATATTCATAGAAGCAAGGTATCTAAAATGTTTTTTTAATAGACTTTTAAAAAGGATTACACATTTTGCCAAAGTTTGCTAACATTTTAAAGAGTAGAGTTTCCTTGTATTGTTACTTTATTACCATTTTCATTTATGAATCAATTAAAACTGGATCAGATCACTAACATAAGGTAAGGTGAGAATTTTGCTGCGAGCATGGACCTCATTGATCCCCTTTTTTCCTAACTGTCATCTTTGTTTATTTAGGGAAAACAGTCAGTACATTGATGTAGCATGTTTACACTAACCCCCCCCCCCCCCCCCAAAGGGGCATATCCACAAAATTTGACAACTTGAAGGAGCAGTGAATAGCTCAGGGATTGCACTGGTTGAGCAGGCCTACTGCACCTGAAAAACTAACTCAGATACACAAGGAATTGTTAAGTACTAAAATATGAATAATAATAATTGTTGTTATAATAATAATATACGGTATATGCAGTATTTTTAACATTAATCTATAATATTTTGTAATTTCATATGAATATTTATTATTTACTACATTAAGTTAGGAAATTAAACCCTGAGCGATTCTATTTAGCATCTGATGTATCAGCAGCTTTTCTTTTTAATATAACAGGGACCCACCTCCCCTCTAGGGATGAGCTTCGAGTTTGAGTCGAACTCATGTTCGACTCGAACATTGCCTGTTCGCCTGTTCACCGAACAGCGAACAATTTGGGGTGTTCGCGGCATATTCGAAAAGCCGCGAGCACCCTGTAAAAGTCTATGAGAGAAATCTAAAGTGCTAATTTTAAAAGCATATATGCAAGTTATTGTCATAAAAAGTGTTTGGGGACCTGGGTCCTGCCCCAGGGGATATGTATCAATGCAAAAAAAAGTTTTAAAAACGGACGTTTTTTCAGGAGCAGTGATTTTAATAATGCTTAAAGTGAAACAATAAAAGTGTAATTACCTATATTTATACATTTGCCTTTTAACCTGCTTAATTTAGCATGTTTTATATATATATATATATATATATATATATATATATATATATATATATATTTTATCGGCACTTGTATGCACCCCTTTTTATATTTTTAAAGCTGTGTCCATTGTTTACCACACCGGTCAACGCTAGTATTCAGCAACTATCATAATATGCTGGCAACCAATCACATAGATGTCCGCCGTCCATTTCCGGCAAAATTACATACTTTGCTGACACCAAGTCTTTCAGCTTAATTAGCGATCTGACCACCCATAAAATGGCCGCCGCTCCACATCCGGCGACGCATCTATGACCATTTCCGGCGATCGGGACTACGGCAAAATGGCCGCCGTAATACACAATCACCAGCCTATTTAAAGACACTTCCACAGGCACTAGGTATCCCCTGATGAAGTCACGTATTCAGTGACGAACACGCGTTGGGATTGAGTTATCTAACCTACCGGAAGTGACGCCACGAGCTCGCCACTCGTTTATACCTCGCTTGCTTGTTACTCTTATGTGTGAGTACCCATATTTTTTCTTATTGTTTAGAATAAACATTTTAAAACATATTACACTATGAGGCCTACTTCCTTTTCCCCATACATACTGATGTGTAAGGGGCCACCTACATCACCCCCACTAGGATTGCACGGAACCTGGAGAATTGCACAGGATAGTCAAAGACAAACACAATTGATCGGGGCAACCCTAAATATAAGTAAAAAGATTTTTAATAAAAACAAGATATCAAGTGAACCAAGCCCTATGTTACCTATACTAGGTACATTCGACTTTGAGCCAGGCCTATCGGATCAGAAATTCTCTGACTTGAGAAGTAGGGGGATAAACAGGATTATACATTTTTCAAAAGAGGGAAAAACAATGACAAGAGGGGAGATAGAAAACCAATTTACCCCAGAACTAGACTACTTTAGAGCAATGCAGTTGGGTGCTTATATTCTCTCAAAAAGTAAAAAATACCCCGAAATCCGGGGGTTGTCGGAGTTTGAGCAGATGTGTCTGGACGGCGAGACTCTGAGACACCCCTTGTCATACTTTTATGAAATGATTACAAGACATGAAGCCCCCGAAAAGTTAAGTTGCATATGCGCCTGGGAAAAAGATCTGAAGGTCACGTTCTCCCAAAAACAAAAAGAAAAAATACTGAGATCCGTGCACAAAACATCAATAGCAAGTAGATACCAGGAGGGGGGATACAAGATCCTTACCCGGTGGTATAGGACCCCAAGCATGCTACATGATATATTCCCACAGACGCCAAATACATGCTGGCGATGCGGGAAATTAGAGGGTACAATGCTGCATATTTTTTGGGAATGCGATAAAATTAGAGAATACTGGAAGATGGTGGAGGAAACAGTAAAGCAAATTACAGGGGTGTCTCTTGGAGAAAACCCGGCTGCATTTTTACTAAACGATGTTCCAATGTCGGTTGAAAAATATAAAAAATCATTACGCGAGAGCCTGCATTCCTGCTCTCTGGAAAAAAGATGTACCTCCCACGAGGGCCCAATGGTGGGCCAAAGTGGGAGAAATCCAACAAATGGAAAATCTGACAATGACAATTAGAGACCAGGAGGAGAAGTATGGGGCCACATGGGCACCCTATTTCTTATATAGGGGGGAGGCGGGTGAGGGTGGGGTTGGGTGATGCCTGGGGGGGGAGGGACGAGGGGGGAGATTTTATTTTTATATAAAAGGATTTTTTTTTTTCTCTTTCTTCTTTTCTTGTTTCATAAGGGCAATAGGGGGATTAGAGGGAATCCCAAAGGAATAGTGGAAGTAAAATATAAGCCATAGAATATGTACTTGACAGATGTGATGCTACAAAATAAGTTAAATGTAAAAGATGAAATGTGTTGTGTAAAATGTTAAAATAAAAAGTTTAAAAAAAAAAAAAAGACAAACACAGTATACCAGAATTCACCACCTCAGCACTTGCACTGCACCTGGATTGATGAACATTTGCTGCACTTATGATTTATATGGACTTTCTATTGCTGCGATTTTATTTATTGAATCCACTCGCTATATTTATTTAATTTATTATAATTTTTACTTTACATATTTATTTTTATTGGATCACTTCTTTCACTTCAGTCACGGATTTATATGTGGTACTCATCTGAGACCACTATTATATAGTCACTTGGATCTTGTTTACTGCGATTTTATTTATTGAATTCATTCGCTATATCTATTTCATTTTTTTTATATTTTTACTCTATATATTTATTATTTATTGGATCACTTCCTTCACTTCAGTTACAGATTTATATGTGGTACTCATCTGAGACCACTATCATATAGCCACTTTTTGCCACTCATTCTACCTATTTATTTTATGCTGCACCTATTTATTTCAGCAATGTATTGATGTTTTATGCACTTTTCTTCTATATCAATTTATAATATACCAATTATTCAGGATTTTATTACCTATTGGATCACTGGTACACTAATATATTCCTAACTGGATGCACCGTCATTCTCTTTGATGCACTTTACCCAGGCACTACCTCTATGCTTGCTATGCTTATAGCCACTGTTTTTATCTCATTATACCTGATCTTTTAACCTTTTATCTTATAGTCTAGTTTAATTTATTGCGTGCCACTACCTTCTTTTTTTCTATTGCCTCTGGGTTCAGACATTTCCCTTTAGTGTGCGCTGCAGTACATTAGTTGTCATTTTTTGTGCTGGATTACTCTTTATATCTAATAAAAGTGTAATATTTCTTAAAATTTCGTACCTGGGGGGTGTTTGTCTAGTATGCCTGTAAAGGGGTGCATGTTTCCCGTGCTTAGAACTGTCCCTGCACAAAGTGTCATTTTTTGCAGGTAAAAAAGCTTTTTAAAATCACTTGCGGCTATAATGAATTTTCGGCTCCCGTAATACAGAGAACAGTCATTGAAAGTCATTGATAAAAAAAAAAAAAAAGCGTGGGGTTCCCCCCAAATTCAATTACCAGGCCCTTCAGGTCTGGTATGGATATTAACCACTTCAGCCCGGACCAATTGGCAGCCAAAGGACCAGGTCCCCTTTTTGCGATTCGGCACTGCGTCGCTTTAACTGACAATTGCGCGGTCGTGCGACGTGGCTCCCAAACAAAATTGGCGTCCTTTTTTTCCCACAAATAGAGCTTTCTTTTGGTGGTATTTGATCGCCCCTGCGGTTTTAATTTTTTGCGCTATAAACAAAAATAGAGCGACAATTTTGAAAAAAAATGCAATATTTTTTACTTTTGCTATAATAAATATCCCCAAAAAATATATAAAAAAACATTTTTTTTCCTCAGTTTAGGCCGATACGTATTCTTCTACATATTTTTGGTAAAAAAAATTGCAATAAGCGATTATTGATTAGTTTGCGCAAAAGTTATAGTGTTTACAAAATAGGGGATAGTTTTATAGCATTTTTATTAATATTTTTTTTTTTATTAGTAATGGCGGCGATCAGCGATTTTTATTGTGACTGCGACATTATGGCGGACACATCGGACATTTTTGACACATTTTTGGGACATTTGTCATTTATACAGCAATCACTGCTATTTAAATAGCACTGATTCCTATGTAAATGACAGTTGTAGTGAAGGGGTTAACCACTAGGGGGCGGGGAGGAGTCAGTGTGACGTGTTGTGTTTTTTTTTTTACAGTAGGGGGGGGGCGTGGCTGTACGTCTGACGTCATTGATCGGCGTTCCCGATGACAGGGAACCGCCGATCACTGACAGTCAGTGTAGGAAGCGCGGGGAGAGGTTTGTTTACATAGACCTCTCCCCGTTCTTCAGCTCCGTAACCCGATCGCGGGATACCAGCGGCGATCGGGTCCGCTGGTCCCGCGGCCGTGGTCACTGAGCTCCCGACCGGGTCGCGAGCGCGCCGCTGGCGGCGCGCGCGCGCCCCCCGGGCAGGCAAATTAAAGGGGACGTACCCGTACGTGCTTTTGCCTGCCCGTGCCATTCTGTAGACGTATATCCACATGAGGCGGTCGGGAAGCGGTTAAGGGGAACCCCGAGTCAAATAAAAAAAAATGACGTGGGGTTCCCCTAAATATCCATACCAGACCCTTCAGGTCTGGTATAGATTTTAAGGGGAACTCCACGCCAAATTTAAAAAAAAAATGGCGTGGGGGCCCCCCTCAAAATCCATACCAGACCCTTATCCGAGCACGCAACCTGGCAGGCCACAGGAAAAGAGGGGGGGACGAGAGAGCGCCCCCCTGAACCATACCAGGCAACATGCCCTCAAAATTGGAAGGATGCTTTGGGGGTCTGTGACCCCTCAAAGCACCATGTTCCAATGTTGATGAGGAGAAGGGTCTCATCCCCACAACCCTGGCCGGTGGTTGTGGGGGGTCTGTGGGCTTATCAGAATCTGGAAGCCCCCTTTAACAAGGGGACCCCCAGATCCCAGCCCCCCCCTGTTTGAAATGCTAAGGGGGTACAAAAGTACCCCTACTATTTCACAAAGAAAGTGTAAACATTTTTAAAAAACACACAGACACCATTGGAAAAAGTCCTTTATTAAAAATAAAAAAAATAAAAAAAAGATTCCAAGCATGCACTGTGACCCCGCATGCTTGACCAATCACAGCGCCGGCAGCGAGGAGAGCCATAATTGGCCACAGGCAGGATGCCTGTGGGCAATTATAGCTCAGGGGGTTTAGTACACGCCCCCACACTATATAAGGCCGCCAGCGTGGCGGCCTTGTGTAGTGTGTTCCGGCGTGCAGGAACAGTGTGTTTTTTACTAGGCATTTGCAGGACTTAGTGGGTATTGTGTGCGTCCAGCTGCTGTTCAGAGTATATAGGGTTTTATTTTGGGTGCGGGGTTACCCTTAATATCCATACAAGACCCAAAGGGGCTGGTAATAGGCTGGGGTAGGGGGGGTGATGGGGTAGCCATGCCATTTTTCTCAAAGATTTTCATCCATATTGCCAGGACAAGACATGACATTAAAGCCGCAAACAGTTTTAAATGTCTTCTTTTTTTCCTTTACAAATGTCATTTTGTGCAGGGACAGTTCTAAACATGGGAAACACATGCCACTTCACAGGCATACTTTAGACACCCCCCATGTACCATATTTAAAGGAATATTTCACTTTTTTTTTTCACTTTATGCATCATTAAAATGACTGCTCCAGAAAAAACTTCAATTTTTAAAACTTATTTTTGCATTGATACATGTCCCCTGGGGCAGGACCCGGGTCCCCAAACCCAGCCACAGATTCCGATGAACTGGCGACTCTGGACACAAATGTCCGGAGGTGGTATCTTCTCCAGGTGGTGGGAGACGGCAAATAGCCTTCCAAATTTCATGTTCTCTGCTGGGCCATAGTCTGTGGGTAGGAGGCGAGCCCACAGCCCCCTCCAAAACACACAGTGACAGTGAGTTCTGTCACAGTATCAAAATAGAGTATACATTTATTTGAAAAGATTAAAACATGATATTGGTAAAAAAAGAAGTTGGATGCATGTATAGATACAAAATTAATAAAGCAGGAAGTATTCAATACAACCAATACAGGAAAAACACAAACAGACAAAAAATGCAAAGAATACAAGTGAGTAACAGGTATAAATGGACTTTGTATAGCATTATCATATACATAAAAGCACATGAAAAATAATTGAGATATTCCCACCATATAATTCCTGCATAAGCATCAAGAAAGCATCCAAATCTGGAAAAAATGAGGATCATTCAGTTGCTGCCAGAGATCAGGACCATGAGAAGGCCTCTACATGGAAGACATCATAAATTAAATCTCAGTATTGGCTCGGGGCTTAAGTTTCTGTCCCAATCAGGAAATGGATAGCTTTGAATGTCAAGGACATCCAGTTATTTGCACGTAAACTTATTTTGAAGCAATTGTATTTGAAAGATATACCCAAACAACCTAGCTTCAAATCGCAGGAACTGACTGCCCTTGATAATTTAATAGCGCTATTGGACGAAAACGAACCCCCTGATCTGATTGATCAAATCGACCTTTTAGCAATTGTTTGGCCGATTTGATCAGTCAGATCTTCCGCCTCCTCACATAAAAACATTCAAGAAGAAGTCTGATAGATTTCCCACACTTAATGTCAATTCAAACGTATTAGCATTTGTAAGACTAACCTGTAGCGAGATTCAAAAAATCAATACTGTACCAGATAGACAACACAGTCTTATGCTGGCCATACACTATACGAAAAATCGTCCGAAATTCGATCATGTAGACACTTGGTTCGTTTTTTGGCAAGTTAATGGGCACAAAAAGGTTAATCGTTGGTGACGTTTTCGTGTTAAAAAAACGAACCGCAAGTTTGGAAAACTTCTGCCGAACGATCTATAAATTGCAAGGTTAATGCGTTATTCGTCCATGAAAAAACAAATGTTTGCTACTGCGCATGTGTGAAAAACATTTAACCCGGAAGGTAAATATTCGTGCCAAAGAACGTTCACGTCAAAATGTCATGACAAATCGTCCACACCTATATAACCTGCAACCTGGTCAATCGTAATATACCTATCTTGTAAAAAATATTAAAACAAACCAAATATGCAATATAAAAACTTTATTGCAAATGTCATTTTTTTATTAACCGCTTCCCGACCGGCCACTGCATATATACGTCAGCAGAATGGCACGGGCAGGCAGAATCACGTACCTGTACGTGATCGTGCATGTGCCTGCCCGTGGGTCGCGCGCGCGCCACTAGCGGCGCGCTCGCGACCCGGTCGGGAGCTCCGTGACCCCCGCCGCAGGACCAGCGGACCCGATCGCCGCTGGTATCCCGCGATCGGGTTACGGAGCTCAAGAACGGGGAGAGGTCTATGTAAACAAACCTCTCCCCGCGCTTCCTACACTGACTGTCAGTGATCGGCGGTTCCCTGTCATCGGGAACGCCGATCAATGACGTCAGACGTACAGCCACGCCCCCCCTACTGTAAAAAAAACACAACACGTCACACTCACTCCTCCCCGCCCCTAGTGGTTAACCCCCTAACTACAACTGTCATTTACATAGGAATCAGTGCTATTTAAATAGCAGTGATTGCTGTATAAATGACAAATGTCCCAAAAATGTGTCAAAAATGTCCGATGTGTCCGCCAAAATGTCGCAGTCACAATAAAAATCGCTGATCGCCGCCATTACTAATAAAAAAAAAAATATTAATAAAAATGCTATAAAACTATCCCCTATTTTGTAAACGCTATAACTTTTGCGCAAACGAATCAATAATCGCTAATTGCGATTTTTTTTACCAAAAATATGTAGAAGAATACGTATCGGCCTAAACTGAGGAAAAAAAATGTTTTTTTTATATATTTTTTGGGATATTTATTATAGCAAAAAGTAAAAAATATTGCATTTTTTTCAAAATTGTCGCTCTATTTTTGTTTATAGCGCAAAAAATAAAAACCGCAGGGGCGATCAAATACCACCAAAAGAAAGCTCTATTTGTGGGAAAAAAAGGACGCCAATTTTGTTTTGGAGCCACGTCGCATGACCGCGCAATTGTTAGTTAAAGCGACGCAGTGCCGAATTGCAAAAAGGGGCCTGGTCCTTTAGCTGCAAATTGGTCCGGGGCTGAAGTGGTTAAGTAAGAAATATTGTTACAAACTTTTTTGTGCATCTTTTTTTTGTTTAACCACTTCCCTACCCGCGTATAGTCATATGACGCCCACAAGGTGGATCTCCCATCCTGGGTGGGCGTCATATGACGTCCTCCCATTCCCGGCCGCCTGGGGGACCCGGTGCGAGTGCCAGGCGGCCGCGATGTCCGCCGGGCACCCGCGATTG
Organism: Lithobates sylvaticus; assembly: GCA_028564925.1. NCBI lineage: Eukaryota > Metazoa > Chordata > Amphibia > Anura > Ranidae > Lithobates > Lithobates sylvaticus. Next base: position 67,199,319 of record CM053035.1, on the reverse strand, counting down.
CCCGTTAAAACAACGGGACCGTGGAGCTGTGTGTTTACACACACAGCTCCACGTCATGTCAGCGGAGAGGAGACCGATCATGTGATCCCAGTACGGAGGAACACATGATCGGTCTCCTCCCCTTGAGTCCCCTCCCCCCACAGTTAGAATCACTCCTATAGGGAACACATTAACCCCTGCAGCGCCCCCTAGTGTTAACCCCTTCCCTGCCAGTCACATTTACACAGTAATCAATGCAATTTTTTAGCAACGATCGCTGTGTACATGTGAATGGTTCCAAAAATGTGTCAAAAGTGTCCGAAGTGTCCGCCGCAATGTCGCAGTCACGAAAAAAAAATCGCAGATCGCCGCCATTACTAGTAAAAAAAAATAAAAAAAATGCAATAAATCTATCCCCTATTTTGTAGACGCTATAACTTTTGCGCAAACCGATCAATATACGCTTATTGCGATTTTTTTTACCAAAAATATGTAGAAGAATACATAACAGCCTAAACTGAGTCAAAAAATCGTTTTTTTTTTTTTTTAAAAAATGGGATATTTATTATAGCAAAAAGTAAAAAATATTGTGTTTTTTTTCAAAAGTGTCGCTCTTCTTTTGTTTATAGCGCAAAAAATAAAAATCGCAGGGGTGATCAAATACCACCAAAAGAAAGCTCTATTTGTGGGAAAAAAAGGACGTCAATTTTGTTTGGGTGTAACGTCGCACGACCGCGCAATTGTTAGTTAAAGCGACGCAGTGCCGAATCGCAAAAAGTGCTCTGGTAAGGAAGGGTGTAAAATGGCCCGGTGCTGAAGTGGTTAAATAGCATCCAAAAATTTTATTGTCACATTTTACTACTGAACATTATAGATGCATCAACCAATGATTTTTAATTACCGGTATCTCTCATGCTTTTCCAAAATGTTATTTTTTGTCAAACATTATCAGGAGTCTTGAGATTTTGGCCTGCATATAAAACCTGGTTTGAGTTTCTGTTTGAAGTTTGTGATGGCAGTCATCCCTACTATAAGTGCATGTCCACATATGTGATATTTGTGTGCATGAACACACTACCATATGTGCCCATACATATTTTACTTGTTGTGTCTGAACACAACTATAGTAGAGGTGACTGGCTGCACAAACTTGAAAGACAGCTTTGCTCCAACCATATTTTTACATGTCAGGCCTGAAGTTTAAATGTGCATGAAGTGCCCACATTACAAATAGAGTAGAAGGAAAGGGGAAGAGTTTTCTAAGAACCCCCCTTTCGTCATGGGATTACGGCAGGAGGCAGTTTCAAGGCTCCCCCTCCTGTGTGAATGAGTCACCCAGGTGCCTTGTTAGGTCAAGTGCACTGAGGTGAGATCACATGGCCTATAGGGGTTAGGCCATGTGAGTCAGGTCAGAGGTATACAGGCAGGGAGAATACCAGGCTAGGATTGGCAAATTCAAGGTACTGTCACATGGCAGACTAGGATAGGCCGTGTTAATGTTACCTCTGAACCTTACATAAACCACCTGAGCCAGCCTATAAAAGGGAATTCTGTGAAGGGTAGCACATTCGCCTCAGAAGGCATAGCTGTGGTACTACCCACCCTCCCACACAAAATTCTAATTTTTTATTTATTTTTTTGGCAACCGATATTATGTGATAAACTCTGTGTCTGTTTATTTTTTTTTTTTTAAGTTGCCTTCCTGTCTGTTATCCCATGTGTATTTCAACAATAAAGTGCTTGTCCTCAACAGTAGAACTAGCTGAAGTTTTGGTGCAAACAATGACCACATGAACTGAACTAGACAAACATGTACAAAAGTGAGACGTGTTAAATTTTACATAGTGTGTCAACTACAACCATAAAACTTTTTTGGACAGAGGTCAAGTGATCTTTGAGTTTCTCTAACTCTGATAAGCACTTCAAAATATCAGATACCAATCTTTGGGCAGTGAGGGAATTTAATCCCTGTTCCTGAGACAGATGATGTGCTGTTGAAGATAAGAAGAAAAAAAGCTAAATCAGTAAAATGTTTGGGAAATGGAGTTGATGCTAAAGTGTATGTGTAGTGGATTACCTGTGCTGCTTGTGATGGTCTCAGAGGAATGCTGGGCCTGGTCTGCTTCAACATCTGTTATAGTTTGGGATGGTTCTGCATCATCATCATCTGGTCCTATAGCTAGGGATGAGCCGAACACCCCCCCGTTCGGCTCGCACCAGAACCCACGAACGGACCTAAAGTCCGTGCGAGCATTAGAACCCTATTAGTTACAATGGATGCGAACGTTCGAAATCAAAAGTGCTAATTTTAAAGGCTAATATGCATGTTATTGTCATAAAAAGTGTTTGGGGATCTGGGTCCTGCCCCAGGAGACATGTATCAATGCAAATTTTTTTTTTAAAAACGGACGTTTTTTCAGGAGCAGTGATTTTAATAATGCTTAAATTGAAACAATAAAAGTGTAATATTTCCTTTAAATTTCGTACCTGGGGGGTGTCTATAGTATGCCTGTGAAGGGGCGCATGTTTCCTGTGCTTAGAACTGTCCCTGCAAAAATTTTTGCAGGAAAAAAAGCTATTTAAAATCACTTGCGGCTAATGTATTGACGGCTCCGTAACACAGAGAACAGTCATTCATTGAAAGCCATTCATAAAAAAAAAGTCATTGATAAAAAAAATAAAAAAAATTAAAAAAAAAGCGTGGGGGTCCCCCCAAATTCAATAACCAGGCCCTTCAGGTCTGCTATGGATATTAAGGGGGACCCCAGCCAAAAAAAAAAAAAAAATGGCGTGGGGTCCCCCTTTAAAATCCATACCAGACCCTTGAGGTCTGGGGTGGATTTTAAGGGGAACCCCAGCCAAAAAAAAATGGCGTGGGGTCCCCCTCAAAATCCATACCCGACCCTTATCCGAGCACGCAACCTGGCAGGCCGCAGGAAAAGAGGGGGGACGAGAGCGCCCCCCCTCCCTCCTGAACCGTACCAGGCCACATGCCCTCAACATTGGGAGGATGCTTTGGGGGTCTGAGACCCCCAAAGCACCTTGTCCCCATGTTGATGAGGACAAGGGCCTCTTCCCCACAACCCTGGCCATTGGTTGTGGGGGTCTGCGGGCGGGGGGCTTATCGGAATCTGGAAGCCCCCTTTAACAAGGGGACCCCCAGATCCCGCCCCCCCCCTGTGAGAAATGGTAAGGGTGTACCCCTACCATTTCACCAAAAAAGTGTCAAAAATGGTAAAAATGACAGGAGACGGTCTTTGACAATTCTTTTATTAAAATCTTCTTTTCTTCTTTCTTCTGGTCTTCCTTTCTTCATCCTTTGGTTTCTTCATCTTCTTCTTCCATCTTCTTCTTCCTCCGATCCGCTTCTTCTTGCGCTGGTCTTCTCGTCCCATTGCGCAGAGCGGCCCAGAAGAGACGCCGACGCCATGGAAGAAGATGCCGGACGATAAGACCAGAGCAAGAAAAAGCGGATCGGAGGAAGAAGATGGAAGAAGATGCCGGAAGGAGAAGATGAAGAAACCGAAGGATGAAGAAAGGAAGACCAGAAGAAAGAAGAAAGAAGATTTTAATAAAGGAATTGTCAAAGACCGTCTCCTGTCATTTTTACCAATTTTTGACACTTTTTTGGTGAAATGGTAGGAGTACTTTTGTACCCCCTTACCATTTCACACAGGGGGGGGGCGGGATCTGGGGGTCCCCTTGTTAAAGGGGGCTTCCAGATTCCGATAAGCCCCCCGCCCGCAGACCCCCACAACCAATGGCCAGGGTTGTGGGGATGAGGCCTTGTCCTCATCAACATGGGGGACAAGGTGCTTTGGGGGTCTCCCCTCTTTTCCTGCTTCCTGCCAGGTTGCGTGCTCGGATAAGGGTCTGGTATGGATTTTGAGGGGGACCCCACGCCATTTTTTTTTGGCGGGGTTCCCCTTAAAATCCATCCCAGACCTCAAGGGTCTGGTATGGATTTTTGAGGGGGACCCCACGCCATTTTTTTTTTTGGCTGGGGTCCCCCTTAATATCCATAGCAGACCTGAAGGGCCTGGTTATTGAATTTGGGGGGACCCCCCCATGCTTTTTTTTTTTATCAATGGCTTTCAATGAATGACTGTTCTCTGTGTTATGGGAGCCGTCAATTCATTAGCCGCGAGTGATTTTAAATAGCTTTTTTTCCTGCAAAAATTACACTTTTTGCAGGGGCAGTTCTAAGCACAGGAAACATGCCCCCTTCACAGGCATACTATAGACACCCCCCAGATGTGATACTGCAATGCTGTACTAACAGCACGCACACACTAATCCCCAGAATCACAGCACATAATGTCAGCAGTCAGCAGCACATAACACTGACACGCTGACACTGACAACACAATATGCGAGGCCGCCGGCGCGGCGGCCTTTTATACTGTGGGGCGTGTACTAAACCCCCTGAGCTATAATTGGCCACAGGCATCCTGCCTGTGGCCAATTATGGCTCTCCTCGCTGCTGGGTCTTTGATTGGCCAAGCATGCGGGTCACAGTGCATGCTTGGCCAATCATCAGCCAGCAATGCACTGTGACTGGCGCAGTGCATTGCGGGCCGCTCGCATCACACGAATTTGATGCGAGCGGCCCAAATAGTTCTGGGCTCGCCGAGCGGGCGAACGCCCGATGTTCGATTCGAACATGGGTTCGAATCGAACACCGGGCCCATCCCTACATCTATTAAAATGTGTATCCAGCTACATCCTGTATTACTCAGGTACTATGCACACATAATAGACGTTTGGTCTATATTGTGCTTTTTGTTTCTTCTTGTTGTTTGTGGTGATTTTTTGTTTTGGGTTTTGACCCTTGAGCTCCCTCTGCCGTTTCCTTCTAATTTATTTTGTGCAAGTATCTCTGTTTTCTATCTGAGATGTATTTTTAGTTTCCCCTTGCTGCCACAGATCGAGACCATTGTGCTTATCGGCCTCTCCTTGTGGGTTTCTGGGTTTAGGTGTGGGATCATCCGCTCGGCGCATGGGGCCATTGTATGTTTTCTCTTTTGGAGATGACACCTTTGGCGTCCTGTTTACGGGCAATCGTGGCTGGAATGTTTTTCCGTTGCCATGATGCCCCTTGCGCGTGAGCCGCCGGCCACCGCTTTCTGCATACCTACGCCTCCTTCCATAAGTGCGTGACATCATGACGCTGCCCTTTAGATGGCGTCTGTGTGTGCTGGATGCGGAGGCGAGCCTGCGCGCCGGGGACTCGGAGGGCACCTGTCACGTACCTGGTAGGAGTCTGAAATGATGAGGTCAGCCTCTCTTGTATCTCCGTCCCCAGCCCCACTGGAGGAACAGATGGTAGTTAGGGTCAGGAGGAACATGAGTGCCTGTAGGTGTTGCGTGCAGAACTTGTAAGTAGAGTTGCAGGCTTGGAGGTGCAGGCAAGGCATCCGGTGAAGAGCTGGACCCAGGAAAGCTGAGAAGATGGTCAGCCAGCACAGGCACTCGGAGACAGCGTAGAGCCAAGCAGGAGACAGAAGCAAGGTCACAAGGATAGCTGGGTTCATTACAAGGCAGGCAGCGAGGTACCAAGGTATAAGCAGAAGCAACGTCAGAAGGGAAGCCAGGATCAGGAACCAGTAATCAGAGTAATCAGAGTCCAAAGCAGGGTCAAGGGAAGCCAAGTTCAGCAACAGAAATCAAGCCAGGTTTAACAGGGTTTAGAATATCAGGACACAGCTGAAGACCAGTCAGCCCTTTTCAGAAGTCAGAGCATCCTTTAAATAGGCTGTTTGGCGACAATTACGGCTAGGGGCACGCTCCTGCGCGTGCACGCATGTGATGCGCGTGTGACTGCACATTGATGCTCATGGAATTACGCTGTTGCCCATGAGCGTGCGCATTGATGCAAATGGAATTTCGCTGTTGCCTGTAATCGTGCGCATGTGCGCGCCGGGCGCATTCTAGTTCTCTTACAGCACCTCCCCCTTCCTCATCACTGTCTCCCTGACTTCCCAATAGCCATCTGTAGATGCTAACTTTCTGATGAGCAGCACATAAAAAGACAGACACCCGCGGCATTCAGTCCTGTGCTGCTGCAGGCATCAGATGGATCGCTGTGTCTCTCTCTACATTCATCCAAGGTAAAGCTGTTGTCACCATTATCTCTATTTTATAGTTATATGGCAGTTCCTATTTAGCATTATACTCAGTATACCAATTTCACCATTTATGTGAGTTGTATGGGTTGTTGAGATTGTTATTTAAACATATCTCACAGCACCCACTGAGTTCTAACAAACCTCTTTAGGTATTTTGAATAAATTACCTAATAATCCTTCTCTTCCCCCTGTTCTTTTCTTAGATTTCTCCCTTTTTATTTTTATAGGATCTGCCACACAGTGATGATCTCTTGATCAACCTTGAACTTTTGTGTATACCTCCTATGTCCATCCATCTTCAAATTGATTCCCTGGTTTCCTCCATCTTACAGGTATATACCGGATGAATATATCTATAATCCGGGTGTATTCTAACTGGTAGCATACTTAGGCTATTGAGGTCTACTATATCCTCCATATTCCTTGGCATGTAATAGTGATACCTTCTTCTCCTCCCCCTCTTTTTTGTAGATGGGAAATAAGGGCTTAGTGAGACAGTGATCGCACACTTCTTGGTCAGGGGACGCCCTTTGTGTTTGGTCCCTGACCTGTATTTATGATGTCTTCCATGTAGAGGCCTCCTCATGGTCCTTATCTCTGGCAGCAACTGAATGATCCCCATTTTTTCCGGATTTTGATGCCTTCTTGATGCTTATGCAGGAATTATATGGTGGGAATATCTCAATTATTTTTCATGTGCTTTTATGTATATGATAATGCTATATGAAGTCCCTTTATACCTGTCACTCACTTGTATTTATTGCATTTTTTGTCTGTTTGTGTTTTTTTTGTTAAAATTCTATAGATACCAATACAATTTACCACCAGCCCCTGAAGAAAAGGTTTCACCTACTACAACCTTGAAACGCGTCGGGCCTATCTGTCCTTGTCAATCGTCAGGACAGTCCTTTGTGTGGTGTTTTCCCTGTATTGTTGTATCAAATACTTCCTGCTTTATTAATTTTGTATCTATACATGCATCCAACTTCTTTTTTTACCAATATCATGTTTTAATCTTTTCAAATAAATGTATACTGTATTTTGATACCAATATTGTTTGAAGACTCTCTGCCTTTAAAAATCCCACAGAGGAAAAATTTCCCTACACTCCTCTTGAGTGCGTTCGTCATATAACTTCCTTCAGTCTGGATACAGATATCAGATATTACATCAAGTTGCACCCAAGCACTAAACGAGACGACACTTGCTTTAGTTTCTCAACATGGACTGATTTATTACCAAAGCCAACTGACATTTTATACAGTAGGAGAGGAGATCCCCCCTCCTGCTCATATACTCTAACAAACAACTTAACATAAACTAATTAACTAATCACTTTAATCAGCCGATGTGACTCATCAGGATTTCACTACAAGTCAGACTTCTTGTCACCGAGATAAACACAGTTGATTATAAATTATCATAATTACAACCACACAACATTTCATCACAATAGCAGGAGACTACCAGTCACAGACGGAGCGTCTACCACATTGTACAGAGGACAATGTGATCAGCCATCTCAATTAACATATTGAGTTCATGACACTAGCATCTGACGGTGTGTGTCCCAACAGCATGAGACACACACATTATATATACACATATATACAGCATGGAATCTGACTGGGGGTTGGGGTTCTTCACCCTGTGCCCCTTAAAACCCAGGGCCCATAATCTGTTGGCAGGAGGCTCGCATTTAGTCCTCTCAAAAAGCCTGTGTCCCGGCTAGGTCTGTCACATTTCTCCCCTTTCCGCAGGAGACTAACACAGGAGGAGACCCCAGACGGGTTGACTCCGAAGTTAGTCCATAGTTCCAGTCCTCTAATGCCTGTACCCACACAGTACCCCAAACAAATTGTTTCAAACAGAGCACTGCTCACCCAGCCAACCTCTGCCTCTCTCATAGAACATCTCTGCCGCTGGGGAGAGGCCTGGACTGGTCCTTCTCCCTGGAGTCTTTTCAGCCGCTGGAGAGAAGACAGGGTGACTGGGCTCACTCCATCATGCTGTTGGGGATCTGGGCCGACCGCCCAGCATCCCTGGAGTATACAAATGGGGACTGAAGTCCCATCCACCAATATCAGCTCAAGCTGCCGTTGTGAAGTGCAGATTGCATCCTCTCCTTGGGTCCTGAGCTGCTGCTCGGGAGTGACCACTACCTCCTCACCCTGGGCCTCCAGAATTGCCACAAGTGTGGGGCAGAGGTCTTGGACCCTCTGTCCGGTTGCCAGCACTTTAGCTGGGTTGGTGTTATCATTCTGGGGCGCCATCTGCTGCTGGACAGTGTGACCGATCGCCCCAGCTTCTTGAAGCTGTAGAGACACTGTAGGTGCTAGGCAGAGGCCAGCGGTGCTCTGCCCTGTTGCCAGTGATTCAGCTGGGAGTAGCAGCTTCACTACATCAGCTTGTCGCTGGAGAGAGGGGCCAACTGCCCCGGGTTCCTGGAACTCCACAGATACTGCTGTTGGTGCTGGGCAGAGCTCAGTGAAGTTTGGCCCTAATACCAGCTCTTCTGATGGAGGCTCATCAGGCTGTTTTTCCTCAGCAGAAAAGTCTATTAAATCCCCTGTCTCTACAACTGATGTCTGGGGATAGAGGTTCATCATCTGTCCGTGGGACCTAGAAGATGCTATCAGTGCTGGGCAGAGGTTAGCAGAGCTCTGCCCTGTTGTCAGCACTTCAGCTTTGGGGATGGAAATCTCCAGATTTTCCACTGCCGATTCTCTGGCATGCTGCTGGACAGGCACATTCCTCCATCCAAGATCATCCCATGCAGAAACAGGATCATCAAGGTCAGTCAGCACTTGCTGCATCCGCCATAAGACCTCCGCATCCATAGCTGTAGGGGCAGGTTGGCAAAGCACACTGTTACTCTGCCACATTGCTGACTCTTCAGCCAGGATTTCCGAGTTGTCCATTGGCATTTCTTTATAGTCCCAGGCAAAGGGAGCCCAGCCCTGGCACTGAGCAGAGTCTAGCAGCCGTCTGTAGGCGATCTCCAGCTCCCATTCCTGATCGGCCAGAAACTCCAAATCTTCAAGTGCCCAGTGCACTTCCGAGATGTTCAGTAGCCCTTTTCTGAAATCCATGATTTCATCCAACCGCCACTCCAAATCACTCCCAAAATTAGAGTCTCCTGTCAGCTTCACATACAACAGTCCCAGGCCGCGTAGCTTAAGCCTGCCGTTGGGCTGTCATCTGCTATCCAAGGGCATGCTTGGGATACATGCCACCGGAGGGCTCTGTAACTCTCATCCAGCTTCATCTCTGCCCAGATCAGCCTGCTTAATTCAGCTGTCTGCTTCTTGTGCGGTTTCTCTCCCAAAAACAGCACCCGCAATCCATACTGCGACCAGTACCTTTCTTGGTTGGAGGGGAGAACTTTTCCCTGGTGACGCCGCTCACGGGCTAGCGCTTCCTTCCAGAGTTTGCAGCGAATAGAATCAAACCATCCCAGCAGGACCTGCTCTGATACTGGTCCTCTGTGCTGTAGCTGCATCTCTCGCAACCTCCTCCTGAATTCCTCTTCCATGGCGGCTGGTATCTGTACCTCTCCTCCTCTCCTGCTATCCGGACCTTGGATCCAGGTGGAGGTTTGGATGTCCCAGACTGCAGGAAGCATCCCACTGCTTGCCAACAATGTGACGGAACGTCCCTACACTCCTCTTGAGTGCGTTCGTCATATATGACTTCCTTCCAGTCTGGATATAGATATCAGATATCCCAACTGCTCCCAAGCACTAAACGAGACGACACTTGCTTTAGTTGCTCAACCATGGACTGATTTATTACAAAGCCAAGCTCACATTTATACAGAGTAGGAGAGGAGATCCCCCCTCCTGCTCACATCACCTAACAACTTAACATAAACTAATTAACTAATCACTTTAAGCAGCCGATGTGACTCAGGATTTCACTACAAGTCAGACTTCTTGTCACCGAGATAAACACAGTTGATTATAAATTATCATAATTACAACCACACAACATTTCATCACAATAGCAGGAGACCACCAGTCACAGACGAAGCGTCTACCACATTGTACAGAGGACAATGTGATCAGCCATCTCAATTAACATATTGAGTTCATGACACTAGCATCTGACGGTGTGTGTCCCAACAGCATGAGACACACACATTATATATACACATATATACAGCATGGAATCTGACTGGGGGTTGGGGTTCTTCACCCTGTGCCCCTTAAAACCCAGGGCCCATAATCTGTTGGCAGGAGGCTCGCATTTAGTCCTCTCAAAAAGCCTGTGTCCCGGCTAGGTCTGTCACTGTGGGTATAGGATTGTGTATATAGTATTATATAATTTTTCTTTTTTTTTTCTTTTTCCTGTTATTGGTTGAACTAGATGGACTTGTGTCTTTTTTCAACCCGACTAAATATGTAACTATATTGTTTTTTGGTATGTTGACCTGTCATTAAAGTTACACTTCTCTAAATAAGTGATACATGCTGGCCTTTGGAAGTGGCAGATATTCATTTTGTGTAACAAAGTGTATTTATTTGTTTCATTGCTAAAGTGTATCCTATTAGGAGGTGAACTGTAATTTGGTTAGAGGAAGGCCTGTGGATGTAATATATTTAGATCTTGCTAAGAGATTTGATACAGAACCCCTCAAATGCTTCATAGTTTCATAGTTAGTAGGGTTGAATAAAGACATCAGTCCATCCAGTTCAACCTGAGTGTGTGTCTACAATTGTCCCCATCCCTGTACATTGCACACTCACATCAGTCCCTACCCTCAAGGAGCCCACAATCCAAGGTCCCCATTCATATACTAGGGCCAATTTTTTGGACAGAAGCCAATTTACCTACCTGCATGTCTTTGGATTGTGGGAGGAAACCGGAGTACCTGGAGGAAACCCACACAGGCACAAGGAGAACATGCAAACTCCAGGCAGGAAGTGTCATGGTTGGGATTTGAACCAGCGACCCTTCTTACTGCTAGGTGAGAGTGCTAACCACTACACCACTGTGCCGCCAATGCTTAATGCTTAATTTATAAATAAAGGTCTTTTGACATTACATAGGTTGAAAATGACACAGGCCCATCTAGTTCAAACAACAGAAAAGGACCCCCCCCCCCCCAGGAGGCAATCAGATACAGTGCCTTGAAAAAGTATTCATACCCCTTGAACTTTTCCACATTTTGTCATATTATAACCAAAAACGTAAATGTATTTTATTGTGAATTTATCTAATAGACTAACACAAAGTGGCACATAATTGTGAAAATGATAAATGGTTTCCAATTTTTTTTACAAATAAATATGTGAAAAGTGTGGTGTGCATTTGTATTTAGCCACCTCGGAGTCAATACTTTGTAGAACCACCTTTCACTGCAATTACAGCTGCCTTTTGTTCTGGGGATGTCTCTACCAGCTTTACACCTTGAGAGTGACATTTTTGGCCATTCTTTGCAAAATAACTCAAGCTCTTTCAGATTGGATGGAGAGTGTCTCGTCTGTGAACAGCAAAGTTCAAGTTTTGCCACAGATTCTCAATTGCATTTAGGTCTGGGCTTTGACTGGGCCATTATAACACATGAATATGCTTTGATCTAAACCATCCCAATTTAGCTCTGACTGTATGTTTAGGGTTGTTGTCTTGCTGGAAGGTGAACCTCCACTCCAATCTCAAGTCTTTTGCAGACAGGTTTTCTTCTAAGATTGCCCTGTATTTGGCTCCATCCATCTTCCCATCAACTTTGACCGGCTTCCCTGTCCTTGCTGAAGAAAAGCATCCCCACAACATGATGCTGCCACCACCATGTTTCACAGTGGGGATGGTGTGTTCAGGGTGATGTGCAGTGGTTTTTTTCCGCCACATATAGCATTTTGCTTTTAGGCCAAAAAGTTCAATCTGACCAGAGCACCTTCTTCCACATGTTTGCTGTGTCCCCCACATGGCTTCCCGCAAACTGCAAACGGGACTTCTTATGGCTTTCATTCAACAACAGCTTTCTTCTTGACACGCTTCCATAAAGTCCAGATTTGTGAAGTGCACAACTAATAGTTGTCCTGTGGACAGATTCTCCCATCTGAGCTGTAGATGTCTGCAGAACCTCTAAAGTTACCATGGACTTCTTTGCTGCTTCTCTGATTAGGACTCTTTCTCCATATGTTTGTGCCTGAAAACACCCCAGGAACGATCGCACCCAGGAGTTGGCGTTTTCATCACCCCGCTTAGAGGGGTGTGGATCTCGTATTCACCTGTTTACAGCATCATATTTTTTTTTAGCACAGCAGCCTGTTTTATTTGGACTTTCACTCGTCATATGCTTAATATTGATTTGCACTATTTCTAGCACAGAAGCACCTGTGGAAGGCACCTGTGAAAAGAACCATCCAACTAAAAGTTTATACATATTTGTACGTGTTTTTTAAGATTTCACTGGCTACATGCTTGATATATATATTTTTTAAATTAATTTGGCACTTAATTTTGTATGCACTGCAGTTGCACTTTATTGTATTTATTCAGGCTTTCATCGCTGTGGTACTTATACCCTTTTTTCCATGTTTTGACTTATGTCATGTACAGCAGCGGCAGGCCTAATCACTAATTAGTATCTTTATCGCAGGGGATTGTTTTTTCACAATGCTCTCCCTGACCGGCCTGTCAGTTTAGGTGGATGGCCATGTCTTGGTAGGTTTGCTGTTGTGCCATAATCTTTCCATTTTCAGTTGATGGATTGAACAGTGCTCTGTGAGATGTTCAAAGCTTGGGATATTTTTTTATAACCTAACACTGCTTTAAAATTCTCCACAACTTTATCCCTGACCTGTCTGGTGTATTCCTTGACTTTCATGATGTTTTTTGTTCACTAAGGTTCTCTAACAAACCTCTGAGGGCTTCACAGAAAAGCTGTATAGACAATGTAAAGCACTGGGCAAACTGTCAGCGCTATATAAATCCTGTATAATAATAAAAATAATAATAATATACTCTATTTACTAATTAGGTTACTTCTGATGGCAATTGGTTTCACTAGATTTTAATTAGGGGTATCAGAGTAAAGTGGGCTGAATACAAATGCACGCCACACTTTTCACATATTTATTTGTAAAAAAAATTGAAAACCATTTATCATTTTACTTCCACTTCACAATTACGTACAGCTTTGTGTTGGTCTATCACATAAAATCCCAATAAAATACATTTACATTTTCAGTTGTAACATGACAAAATGTGGAAAATGTCCAGGGGTATGAATACTTTTTCAAGGCACTGT
>CM053035.1:66969969-67185509 GCA_028564925.1 Lithobates sylvaticus | reverse complement strand
ACGCAAACCCTTCTTCTTCCATCTGACAGCCCTCATTTATATTTCATGTAATTACTAATCTTTGCGTCTCTCCAGAACCCGCAGCCACTGACGGCTGAAGTTAAAGGGACAGAAAAAAAGGTCCCGAAAATTCCAGTGTAAAGAATACCTTTCCCGAATAAACGCTGCATGTTGCATACAGTTGTCTGTGTGACTCCGAAGCTGGATGGGGGGGGGGGGGGGGGGGGGGGGGGGGGGGGGGGGGGGGGGGGGGGGGGGGGGGGGGGGGGGGACTCTCCAATATTGAGCAAAGATACTTTAAATATCTTCGGATATGAACAGTTTGAAAAAATAAATACAACGGCGTTTAAATATAATGAGAAAACAAATTTTTAATAAACGCTACAATTACCTTAATATATGAAATAAAATGGCACGGAAATGAATAGGTTGCACTTTTTGCATTTAAAAATATAAAAATGAACAAATTCATGATTAAAAAAATCCTCCCTTTGAAGGTACAAATCATAAATTAGCTTGATAAACAAAATAACTTAATTTATTATACATTATCACTATTAATTTTTTTAAAAGATAATAATAACAATAACATTGCGAGTTATTATTATTATTATTATTAATAACAATAATAATAACTATAATAATATTTCTAGAAAAATGCTGTAATCCATACATTGCACATTGTTTTTTTTTTTTCTCCTACCACTTGACACAGTGCGGATCTGCTTCCAAAGTCATAATAATATTATTTGGTCTGAGAAAAATGCATACCATTCACAGATTACATTTTGTTAGTTTCTAATATTGAGCGTAAAATTATATAGCACGTATTTGTTTCCAAAGTCTTGTAAAAAATGAAGAATTAATAAGTAGAAATACGATAACACTTAATACGATAATAATAACAATAATAAAAATTAAAAAAAAAAACAGAAACACACAATTCAGTTAGTCTATATTGCAGTACCCACAGCAGCCAATCAGGTTTTATTTTTCACTAATCTGGCTTTTAAAAAAAAATCTGATTGGTTGCTGTGGGTTTTCCGATTTTTGCAGGTCCATCTTGCTCTTTGCCCTGCTTTGTGGCATCATGCCACCATAATGCAGAACATTTATTTTCTATAGCCTGTATATATGATTTATATATTTAACAGCACTGCGTGAAATCAGTACATAATACTGCTGTGTTATCTGCTAGTGATAATGAAACAAGTGTAGAAAAGGGACATCAATTACCCAGAACACCTCCTAATAGGATTATGTCATTTCCAGTGACATCCTTGTCTCAGCTGTGCACTGAGCTGTGGTCACCCTGCAAGCCTTGCCCCATACACACCCGTGTCTTCATAAAAGAAAGCATTGTATAATTTAATGTTTTGGTGGCATTAGTCAATCCCCTGTGCACATCGCTTCAGGCTCTAGTTTTCAATGAAGAAACCCGTAAGCTCCATCTATCCTTCTGATCATCAGTGATGGAAATATTTCAAAGTGATTTGATCCATTCTGACTGGCTGGTACTCTGGGGAGAACAGTTACATTTTAACAACCCATTTATTATAGGGCCACCTGACACCCTGTACCAATTACATGACCAGCTTTAGGGAACTCAGCTGTTGGTTGGGGGCAAATATTTAAAGCTGAACACTATGGCAGATACAACCGGGCACAATTTAATGCAGCTCTACGTTCCTTAATACAATTCGTTATTTTTTAAATGCAAAATTAAGTAGCTGGATTTGACTTGGAATCAACTTCTTACAGTCTATATACAGCAGGGCTGGAGTGTGAGAGGAAGAAGCAGCACAAGGAGCAAATCTGTTCATGTGCTGATTAATTGGGGCAATCTTATAGGAGGAGAAAACAGATAAGAATTCTTCAGTTTGTGCTGCTTCTCCTTTCATTTTCCATTCACATGCTGGGATGAGTCCAGGACAACCTGGGCTCAGAAAAAGTAGGTTGAATGATCCTGGTCATCAGGCTGGGGACATAATGCTGCAGAAAAAAAGTAATGTGGGGAATATCTCTGTATTTAAGTTGAATGTTGCAGCAAAAGTAGATTTTTATCATTTTATCTTTTAACCACCTCAATACAGGGCATTTTCACCCCCTTCCTGCCCAAGCCATTTTTCAGCTTTCAGCGCTGTCACATCTTGAATGACAATTGCGCGGTCATACAACACTGTACCCAGATGAAATTGTTATAATTTTTTCCCCACAAATAGAACTTTCTTTTGTTGGTATTTGATCACCTCTGCAGTTTTTATTTTTTGCGCTATAAACAAAAGAAGAGTGACAAGTTTGAAAAAAAACACAATATTTTTAACTTTTTGCTATAATAAATATCAATTTTAAAAAAAAAAGCATTTTTATTATTATTTATTTTTTAATAGTAATAGTGGCGATCTGCAATTTTTATCGTGACTACGATATTGCGGTGGACATATCGGACACTTTTGACACATTTTTGGGACCATTCACATTTCTACAGCTATCCATGCTATTAAAATGCATTGATTACTGTATAAATGTGACTGGCAGGGAAGGGGTTAACACAAGGGGTGATCGAGAGGGGTTAATTATGTTCCTAGGGAGTTATTCTAACTGTAGGGGGAGGAGACTGATCAGTGTTTCTCTGTACTGAGAACACACTGTCGGTCTTCTCTCCTCTGACAGGACCTGGATCTGTATGTTTACACACACAGATCCACAGTCCTGCTGTGTTACCGGGCAATTGCGGGTGCCCGGCGGATATCGCGGCCACCAGGCACACGCATCGAGTCCCCAGTTACACGCGAGTGCCGCCGGTGCCTGGCCGTCATATGACAGCCGGCGGTCGGCAAGCAGTTAAAGGGCTGTTTATTTTCTCTCATTAAGATTTTTATTTTCACAAAGTAAAATCATTACAGAAGAATTCACAGTAAATCTAACAAATGTGACTAGTTAACATACCAATGAGAATTTAACAAAGTAAGAAATAAGTATGTAACTTAAGCTGTGACAACTCATTTGTATGCTATATCCCAGAACACTCCAAGAAGGGTAGGAACTCCGCATCCCCTCCGACACCCCAACCGGGATCAAGCTGTGTCCAAGGAGGTGCAGATATCCCCCCCCCCCCTCGAATGAATAGAATTTACTATATAACTTCTGAGAAGCAAGATATAATACTATTAACTTTTCGAGTTGCCCAGACAAAATAAAATTGTAGATTCTAACATGGATACAACATCATGTTCTCACTGGATTAAGCCCAGGAAAAAATCCTATATTTAGTAAGACATACTAATGTAAAAAACCTGTCAATTCCTAGGTAATTCAAGGAAAGATACTCTAGTCAAAAAATATATACATATACAGTGGTGTGAAAAAGTGTTTGCCCCCTTCCTCATTTCCTGTTCCTTTGCATGTTTGTCACACTTAAGTGTTTCGGAACATCAAACCAATTTAAACAATAGTCAAGGACAACACAAGTAAACACAAAATGCAATTTGTAAATGAAGGTGTTTATTATTAAAGGTGAAAAAAAATCCAAACCATCATGGCCCTGTGTGAAAAAGTGATTGCCCCCCTTGTTAAAACATTCTATAACTGTGGTTGTCCACACCTGAGTTCAATTTCTCTAGCCACACCCAGGCCTGATTATTGCCACACCTGTTCACAATCAAGGCATCACTTAAATAGGAGCTGCTTGACACAGTAAGGTCCACCAGAAGATCCTTAAAAGCTACACATCATGCCGAGACCCAAAGAAATTCAGGAACA
The DNA here is from genome assembly GCA_028564925.1 of Lithobates sylvaticus. NCBI lineage: Eukaryota > Metazoa > Chordata > Amphibia > Anura > Ranidae > Lithobates > Lithobates sylvaticus. Next base: position 67,181,747 of record CM053035.1, on the reverse strand, counting down.
TTGAGAAAGAAAGTAATTGAGATCTATCAGTCTGGAAAGGGTTATAGAGCCATTTCCAAAGCTTTGGAATCCAGCGAACCACAGTGAGAGCCATTATCCACAAATGGCGAAGACATGGAACAGTGGTGAACCTTCCCAGGAGTGGCCGGCCGCCCAAAATTACCCCAAGAGCGCAGCGACGACTCATCCAAGAGGTCACAAAAGACCCCACAACAACGTCCAAGGAACTGCAGGCCTCACTTGCCTCAGTTAAGGTCAGCGTTCATGCCTCCACCATCAGGAAAAGACTGGGCAAAAATGGCCTGCATGGCAGAGTTCCAAGGAGAAAACCACTGCTGAGCAAAAAGAACATCAAAGCTCGTCTCAATTTCTCCACAACACATCTTGATGATCCCCAAGACTTTTGGAACAACATTCTGTGGACCGATGAGACAAAAGTGGAACTCTTTGGAAGGTGTGTGTCCAAGTATATCTGGCGTAGAAGGAACACTGCATTTCAGAAAAAGAACATTATACCAACAGTAAAATATGGTGGTGGTAGTGTGATGGTCTGGGGCTGTTTTGCTGCTTCAGGACCTGGAAGACTTGCCGTGATAAAAGGAACTATGAATTCTGCTGTCTACCAAGAGATCCTGAAGGAGAATGTCCGACCATCTGTTCGTGTACTCAAGCTGAAACGAACTTGGGTTCTGCAGCAGGACAATGATCCTAAACACACCAGCAAGTCCACCACCGAATGGCTGAAGAAAAACAAAATGAAGACTTTGGAGTGGCCTAGCCAAAGTCCTGACCTGAATCTATTGAGATGTTGTGGTATGACCTTAAAAAGGCCGTTCATGCTCGAAAACCCTCTAATGTAACTGAATTAGGACAATTCTGCAAAGATGAGTGGGCCAAAATTCCTCCAGGACGCTGTAAAAGCCTCATTGCACGTTATCGCAAACGCTTGTTGCAGTTGTTGCTGCTAAGGGTGGCCCAACCAGTTATTAGGTTTAGGGGGCAATCACTTTTTTCACACAGGGCCATGATGGTTTGGATTTTTTTTCACCTTTAATAATAAACACCTTCATTTACAAATTGCATTTTGTGTTTACTTGTGTTGTCCTTGACTATTGTTTAAATTGGTTTGATGTTCCGAAACACTTAAGTGTGACAAACATGCAAAGGAACAGGAAATGAGGAAGGGGGCAAACACTTTTTCACACCACTGTATATATATATATATATATATATATATATATATATATATATATATATATATATATATATATATATATACATACATACACATACATATCCAAAATAAAAATAAAAAGGAAAGACTAAAAACTGAGAAGAGAGAGAAAAGAGATAGAAAGAAGAAGAGATGATGCCTTTATGTCCTATAAAAGATCCAAAGATCAGCGATTAATATTGCTATCTGTGCCTGGCATCAGTGAAATACCGAGGGAGGGCTGTTTATTCCTGGCATCAGTGAAATACCGAGGGAGGGCTGTTTATTTTCATCTGGAGTTATGCTTTATGCTCTATGAACACTGGGCTTAAAAAAAAAAAAAAAACATCTGTTCTCTTGGCAGTAAAAAATTTACAAAATACAAAGTTTAGATGAGCTTAGGAGAGTTTTGCATTTTTTCTGCCAGAAAGCTCCAATCAGAAACGCCAACCAGAAGCTTTCTTTTTCCTGCCTCTAACGTTGAGCTCAAAATATGCCTGCACTCATCCTAATGTGCATGGATACATAGGATAACATTGAGCTGCTTCTACAGGCAGAACACAATACTCCTGTAGAAGCAAGTATGCATGGAGCCTTAAAGTGGAAGTAAATGCAAAACCTAAATAACTAAATACCTACTCTCTGCCACATTCTAAGCCTAATCTATCTAACTCCGTAATGCCTGGGAAGTGACGTCACCCATAGACTTACTATGGGGCTTCCGTTGTTGCTGCCTCTCCTGCACACTGAATCTGCCGCTGACAGCTCAGCCTGGGACCGGATTGGAGTGGCTGCAGAATAGGTAAGTATAGTGATTTTTTTTTAGATTAGGTTTAGCATGTGGCTTAGAGTAGGTTAGAGTTAGTTAGATTTTGCCTTTACTTCCACATAATTTTTAAAAAAAATTTCCAAGACATTCCACTTATAAATATTGTTTATATACTGTACATTCTGGAAGGAAAGCAATAAGGATGAGAGAGTAAGGGCTTGTTTTCATTTGTTGTTGGGGCAGTAAAAACTGGTGGTCGAGCCACATTTTTATGGCCCGTCAACCAACCCCTCAGAGGCAAGGAGACGGATGAGTACACATGCCATGGCAAAAATGCAACCCCTTCAAGTGAGCAGGGCTGCGCTGCTACCATCCTGTAACCATGAGTAACACACATGGTTTCAACGCAGTGGTGTGTCATTTACAGTGATAAATTGCCTGTCAAATGCCTCTGCAAAGCAATTCACTGTGGATCCATCACCTTTCAGAGTTTGTGCCACATGTGTAAACTTAGTCTTAGAGAAAATAAGGGGAAATATGGGGAATATTTTTTAAAAAGCACATGAAATAAAAAAGAGGAATGTATACGCCAAATCCCATTATTACAGGTACAGTATTAACCCCAATACCAGAATACACAATTTTTTGCTATAGGGGTCCTTTAAATTTTGAACTGCACATAAAACGCATGATGAGATTTCTCCTTTAATAGTCAATAATACCATTCTCAATTCTCATGCCTGTGTTTTTTCATGCTGCTTACAGTATATACCATTGTTAATATTTGTATACATCTCATACAGTTTCACATGCTTTTGATCTGCTTCAAGAATGCACTTGTGTTAACTAGTCTTAAACCAGGTTTCCTTATACTTTAAATAAATAGTTTGGGCTTGTCTGAAACAAATACTTTCCATGGAGGAACAGTCTGGGGATGAGGCAGGGAGATAACGTCATGATCTCCACCTTGGCCAATCAGAGAACCCCTCGTATTCATTGGAAAAAATACAAGGCTGTTCCTGAATGGGGGGGGGGGGGGTGCAAGTTGACTTTCTCTTATTTTCCAGAAGCAGAGGGGAAGTCACGTGTACCCATGCAGGAGGACAGCAGCACTTGCTGTATGGAGACCAGGCTACTATGGTTTGTTACAGCATCCCCAGCTCCAGACTCTTCTGCCATGAAAATGATTCATTTTAGCCATGATGGTCCAAATAAACTATTCAAAGTGAAAGGAAACCTGGACTTTTGGTTTAAGGGCTTATTCATATTTGTCCATTTTTCCCCAATAAAACACAAGAATCACATTCTTTCCCCAGTAGCTGGTTCACATCAATGCACAGCAGTTTTGTGCGTTTTAGGCTGGATTCAAAACTTTCCATGCATTTTTTCAAGTATTTTTACATGAATTATCAACAATCATTTTCATAGACTGCCATTGTCATTATTAGTCCCTATAATGTGCTTTAATGCTTTAAAATCAGATTGTGCATGTCAACACATTGTGAAGTGAAGTAGCACAACTTGAAATAACGATTAACCTGTATACATACACTGATGTCCATTATAAGACGTGTGTTGGAACACATACCATGGATGTGAAAGGGTCCTAAAAGCTATAGAGAGCACTGAGGGAGTCATTTAAAGAATAAAATATCAATTAAAGACAAAGAGAAAATTAGAGAGTATTAGCGAATTATGGTACTGTGGAAGAGAGAACGCAAGAGAAATCTGGATTACTAGATTTTCTTTATGTTAATTATCTTTCCATTTGTCTTTTGCTTGCTCTATTGCATCTCTTTTGTTCTGTTTTTCTATGTATAACTGATTTATTTTGCAGATGGGTATTATAAATAATACATGAATACATACAGAAGCGGCTTTGTAGTACACATCTTTGTTAGGTGCAGGATTGCCTCAAAAGACAACCCTGTCCTTCAGACTTGAAAGTGATTCTGCATATCATATCTAGCTCGCTGCATATATATTCTTTACTCTGCCAACATTATACAGACAGCATAAGGGATGCCTCTTTACAGCCCAGGGCACAGAATGGCCCAAGCATTTCTGGGAATTAGAATTAAAATCATGTTTTTTCTGGACTTTCCTCATTGGTTACACCTAGGTTTCTGACATGGATTTTGTATATGTACATTAAAGATGACATAAGATGGTGCCTGGAAGATCAAAATTCTGAATAAGCACTCTTTGGTCTCCTATGCTCCTATTGACACAGCATGAACGTTTGTTTGCTAAGCAGACACCTCTGGCACTGACCTTATCTTGGGGGAACCAATATAACTTAATTAGGATCTTCCAAATCATAAGTTCTTACTGCTGCTATTTATATTACTACTACTACTACTACTACTAATAATAATAATAATAATAATAATTGTAGGACTCTCTTATTAGGAAAAAAAATCAACTCAAAACTGTTGAGAGCAAAGGAAACCTGTCCTGAGATAAACAAATGGATTAAGGTTTCTGTATAAAAAGTAATAAGCAATTCAGCCAGGCAACTAGAACATTTGGAAACATTGGCAGCCAACACATGATCAATCCTACTTTGGGATCCAGGTCGAAGATTAGTGGGAAAACCTTTTGAATGTTAAGCTATGTGATATTTTTCTTAGGCTCCCTAAATTACCAGACTGTGCCTGTCTAGGTGGAGTTTGCATTTCTCATACACCATAAAGGACATCAATTCCACTGACATTATTTTCCTCCTTCATTCTGTACAGGAGATGCAACATTTATTATTTCAAGACTGTCACCACGCAAAGGCAGTAAAAACATAAGGATACATAAGACCTATGGCTGATACTATTATTGCACCCCATTGAGAAGAATCCTTTCACTTCTGTGATTTTAACTAGGACAGGAAGTGAGGGTAAATACCCACAAAAGGGAACTGGTGGCATTTACTGAAGTTTTACACTTTCCCTACTCTGATACTACCTATAAAAATGTAGACACATGTATAGATGTACAGTATATTCATAGATTGATGCCATATATTGTATTTTAGAGATGATCACCTTGACTGGAGCTTAAATGAACACAACTAATGGTGCCAAAGTAGCACCCCTGTGCTGTAAATTATTTTACTGATGCCTATCTGGCTCCGAATTTTGTACAAATGTGTAAATACATTTTTATGACATGACTGAATCTCTCTTTACTAAAGGAAGGAACAAGCTGCCTTTTTGTGTCTTTCCTCTAAAAGGACAGTCCTACAGTGCCTAGAGATACCTAGTCAGCTCTGCTGACTGCAGAATATTGCAGCTCAAGTAATAATTTTTGCTTACTTAGTGATCAGAGTTTACCTACTAAAGTGTCTTTTAATAAATGAATATGTTACCCCAACAATTTGTTTTCCTGATATTGACCTGTTGTACCATGTATTTGTATTTTTTCAAATATCTTGTCATCTTTGTATTGCTTCCTTTGTATACCTGGTGTTCCTGACAGTCCCTCTGCTTTCCTTTTTCAAACTAACCACACTAAGGCATGAGAGCACAGCCATCCAAGCATGGTTAGTTTTCTAGCCTGTCTGTCCTCCAATGGGCAAGACTTCTGCTAACATGCCCCCCTGCACTGCCATTCACTTGAAATATCAGTGTACTGCTGTTTCTCCTCCCCCAAGTCCATTATGCAGCTGAGAACAGATATTATGTAATCAGAATAATAAAAAAAAGGAATTTGTAATGATATATATCCTAATTAATAAGAATTCAACTGCAGGTGAGTCTAATTTTTCATTAAACAAGTGTCCAGCAGGCAGTTGATTATAAAAGGGTGTTACTTAACAAAGAAAACCCCTTCCCATTTCGTGCTGTTAGCAATGGCACCACATGGAAGTGAAATTTCACAAGGCCTGAGAAAGAAAATCATTTCTTTACACAAGAAAGGTGAAGGCTACAAGAAGATCAGCAAAGTCAGAATACTGTAGCAAAAGTGATACAAAAATGTAACAAATACTGAACTGCAACCATCTCACAAAGACTTTCAGGCCATCCATGGAAGTTAACACCTCGACAGGAGCGTCTTCTGATGAGAAGGGTTGAAGAAAATCGCCATGCAAGTTCATTGCAGTTAGCTAAAGAAGTAGAAAGCCAAACTGGGGTAATTGTTTCCTGTGACACAATAGGAATGGCATGCATGGGTGTCACCCACAAAGGAAGCCTCTCTTAAAGTCCATGCACAAAAAAGCCCTCCTAGAATTTGCCAGGGCCCATGCTGACAAAGAAGAAGACTACTGGGATTTTGTACTCTGGAGTGATGAGACCAAGATAAATGTTTTTGGAACTCATGGCTTCAAAACTGTATGGGGTCGCAAAGGTGAGGCGTGCAAAGAAAAATGCACGGTGCTTACAGTGAAACATGGTGGCAGTGTCCTTCTGTGGGGTTGCATAAGTGCTGCTGGTGTCGGGGAGCTGCATTTCATTTATGGTATCATGAATTCACAGATGTACTGCTCTATTTTGAAAGAGAAGATGCTACCATCACTCTATGCCCTTGGTGGTTGTGCACTTTTCCAACATGACAATGATCCAAAACACACATCTAAGACCATTCAGAAGTGGCCAAGTAGGTCTCCTGATCTGAACCCAATCGAACACCCATGGGGAATTATTCTGAAGAGACAAGTTGAGCATCAATCTCCATCTAGCATCCAGGCTCTAAAAGAGGTCATTCTTGAAGAATGGAAAAAGATAGATGTTGCAATATGTCGCAAGCTTGTTCATTCTATATCTAGAAGACTTGTTGCTGTCCTCACAAATCATGGAGGTCATACAACATACTAGATAGATGTAGTAGTTTTTGTTGTGGAGTATATTCATGTTTGCATCAACTAATTTGAGTAAAACTGAAGATTTTGTGATCTAAGTTATAGAGCTTACTTTCATGTAATGGAGCTAAACAAATGTTCTATAAAACTCAGTTTTGTAAAAATTTTGCAAATAGTTTTTGTGTTCATTAAGATGTTGATTAAAATCGTACTTTTCAAAAGGGGTGTACTCATTTTCGCTGAGCACTGTATATATACAGTGGGGAAAAAAATCATTTGATCCCCTGCAGATTTTGTGCGTTTGCCCACTTACAAAGAGATGAAGGGTCTATAATTTTTATCATAGGTGTATATTAAATGACAGAGACAGGTTTTCAACCGCACTGGGTGTGTACTCAGCTTTATGCTCCTATGCATAGAGGATAATAAAGGTCACGGTTTCTTTGTATGTGTGCTGGTCTCTTCTAGGGATTAGCATTTGAGTCATGTAATCCATTGAGAAAAGTGTCTCACTCTTGGGGAATTATTCAGCAAAATCCAGAAAAACAGGAAAGATTACAGAGGAAATGAAGGTTCTGTAAAATAATTCATGTTGGTCTGCTATGTTTCATAATAACTGGTGATTATAATCACAGCTGTGTGGCTTTTAAGAATGATCTTGTCATCTGGCAGTTTGTGGTCTTCTAAGGTAAAGGATTCGATGGGGGGAGATTTACTAAAACTCACGCAAAGAGAATCTAGCACAGCTGTGCATAGTAACCAATCAGGTGTTATCGTCAAAGCTACATTGAACCAGCTGCATTTAGAAGCTGATTGGTTACTATGAACAGCTGCACATGATTCTCTGGGCTCCAGTTTTAGTAAATCTCCTCCATAACCTTTATACAATATAAGGGCAACTGAACAGGAAGAGTTTGGGGTTTTAAAAGAAGATTCAAGTTTTTACACAATTATTTATAATCTTTGTCCGCACATCTCTAAATTTCAAAAAGTGGGTGGATACTGACCATGTTTAGTTTTTTGTCATCAAGACTAGAGACAAAAAAAAGTGTCTTAGTCGTGAAATATACCAAAATATTTTATGTCATTTCCCCTAAATGTTGTAGGGACGATATCATAGCCTATAGCGAGCATATAAAGAAAAAATACTTTGCCAAAAAGGGGCACCTGTATGACTATGGCACTCCAAAATGAAAAAGAAAGAGATGGCTACCATTAATATCTACGACTAATAAAGTATGTCACCAATGTGAGTTAATTTATCAAAAATTGGTTTATTAAGTAACAAGACAATTGTATTTATTAAAATCGTTAGCCCAGGCATGTAAAAGCCATATCATACTATATACCTGTATAAATTCCCTAAATGTACATATATTGTCCCTATTATCTATACCTATAACATTTAACAGACACCAAAAAACATATATCACACACATATAACACTTGCGGTTGAGGCGCCTCAAATACCATTACATGCGATTTTTCCAGAAAAAAGGGAGTAGTATTAAGTGTATACCTAATTGGTTACAATTAGTCTACAAAATCGCATGTATATGGTCACTAGGGTAATCAAAAATGTAATATATTAAGGAGATTACTTCATGTCAGCCTAAAATATATTTTCCTAGTGATTTAGCTGAATCTCTAAATTTCAGACTACTATATCTCTTTACAGTGCAAAGACATAGCAAAAATATACTATCTCTTAGCAGCTAATTCCAGATCTGTCTACCTTCTTACATGCAATGGGTTTAATTTACTAAAACTGGAGAGTGCAAAATCTGGTACATCTCTGCATAGAAACCATTCAGCTTCCAGGATTTTTATTGTCAAAGCTTAAAGCGTTACTAAACCCAGGACCCTGCATTCACTATACAGTGGAACCCTGGATTACGAGCATAATCCGTTCCAGGAGAATGCTTGTAATCCAAAGCACTTGCATATCAAAGTGAGTTTCCCCATAGAAGTCAATGGAAACTAAGATAATTCGTTATACATTGACTTCTATTGCATGCAATATTGCATGTGGCCAGAGGTGGGGAGGGGCACCGGAGAGACTCGGAAACCCTCGGAAAGGCTCGGAAACACTCAGGAACTGTGTATTTCCAGAGTATTCCGAGTGTTTCCGAGTATTTCTGAACGTCTCCGAAGCGGCTCCAAATGTCACCGGCACCCCCACAGGCTCAGAAAAAACTCTCTAGCGATGCCCACCACTGAGCATGTGCAGCCTGACTTCAGTCAGTGACTCCGGACATGTTTTGGAGACATAGCAAGAAGGGGAGGATATGTTCATACAGGATTACAGCCTTTTTACACAATGCAGAAGATTAAACCCTTAGGTTACACAGTGAGTATGACAAGCATGGTTTACTGCTATACAGACTGATTTTACTGTTGTGGGTTTAGTAACACTTTAATTGAACAAGCTGATGTTACAAGTTGATTGGTTTCCATGTATAGCTGCACCAGATTTTGCACTCTGCAGTTTTTTCCTAAATCAACCCCCATGTGTCCTGACAGCAGCACTCTATAATTCCCCAGAATAAGTGCCCCAATTATTATGCTACCAGGGATCCCACAACATATCACTCTAAGTTATGGAAAACTTCCATCCCTTTTAGCAGTCAGCACATGTTTACATAGTTTACATAGTGGGTGAGGTTGAAAAAAGACACAAGTCCATCAAGTCCATCAAGTATAACATATATGTGTGATTATATGTCAGTATTAGATTGTATATCCCTGTATGTTGCGGTCGTTCAGGTGCTTATCTAATCGTTTTTTGAAACTATTGATGCCCCCTGCTGAGACCACATCCTTGCCACTCTTACAGTAAAGAACCCTCTACATAATTTAAGGTTAAACCTCTTTTCTTCTAATTTTAATGAGTGGCCACGTGTCTTGTTAAACTCCCTTCCACAAAAAAGTTTTATCCCCATTGTGGGGACACCAGTATGTTATTTATAAATTAAAATCATATCCCCTCTCAAGCATCTCTTCTCCAGAGAGAATAAGTTCAGTGCCCGCAACCTTTCATCATAACTAATATCCTCCAGACCCTTTATTAGCTTTGTTGCCCTTCTTTGTACTCACTCCATTTCCAGTAGATCCTTCCTGAGGACTGGTGCCCAGAACTCTGAGACTTCAATGTTTGCTTGATGTTGCCTTTATTGCCACAAATTTGTCAGACAGACAGGAAAAGCAGTTGTGAAACACGTCAACTGCTTTTTCAGTCTGTCTGACAAATTTGTGACAATAAAGGCAACATCAAGCAAACGTTGAAGTCTAAAGCCCCATACACACGGTCGGATTTTCCGATGGATTCTGTCCTATCAGACAATGTTGTCGGAAATTCCGACCGTGTGTAGGCACCATCGGACAGTTTCCATCGGATTGTCCGACGGACAAAGTCCTATCTCCTGCTGGATAGATTTTTTGACAACAAAGTCCGATCACACCAAATCCGATCGTGTGTAGCGAATTCCGATGGACAAAGTGCTACGCATGCTCAGATCACATTCCAAGACCAAAGCTATTGGCTACTAGCCTCTACGTAGTCCCGTCGTAGGCAACAAACGTCACCACGTTCAGAATGATCGGATTTTCCGACAACTTTGTCCGACCGTGTGTACGCAAAACCAACATCAGACAAAGTACGACGGACATGATCCGACGGACCTGGTCCTCGGATAATCCGCGCGTGTGTATGGGGCTTTAGAGTGCGACCATTCTTTTATCTTATTGGTGTTGAACGGTGGTGAGCCGGGGTCTGCACCAGACATCTATTTTGCACCTGACTATTGCTTGCAGTGGTGTGTTTTTCTTTTTGATTTGCCCAGAATTGGACAGCATTCACTAGGTGCAGCCAGACCAGAGTCTTGTAGAGCGGGAGAATTATCGTTTTATCTCCGGAGTTGATCCCCTTTTTAATGCATGCCAATATTCTGTTAGCTTTGTTAGCAGCAGCTTGGCATTGCATGCATTGCATATCCACTCTAAGTCCCTAATAACTAAGATATCCCCCACTACTTCCTATGGATTCCTCCTAATCCTCCTTGTCCCTATGCACTCCAGGCAACTTCCATTGCCCCACACAGTTCTTTTTTCTTTCTGGCTTTTCCTAGCACTGCTGTGGTTGATTTTTTCCTGTTCTTCTTTCACTGAGATAGTGTCTCTAGACACACAGACTGCACAAGATGGTGCCTAGCTGCCATGACCACTTCAATATTCTGCCCACACTGCTACTTATATGCTCAAATTATCACCCCCTCCTTCCTGCAGAACAGTATGCAATGACAATATGGGCATTAATAGCAGCATTGGCCTAGAACAACTCCAACTAGTTCTGCTCCCACTGCCGTAGGAAGCAGGACTGACTGAGCTTCTAACCTCTGCCCGCTGCCTGCATTCTGCAGCACTGCCTATGTGGAGTCCAAGTGACTATTTGAGTGATCATCTGAAAGAAAGCCATGCTAGCCCAGCATATACCTTTTAATTAACTATATACTGTAACTATTTTTAAATTTCTATAATATTGATTTAACCTTTTTCTTTATGTATTATGTTAATACTAGCTATAGCTTTCATTCAGGTATATTTTTATGTCTACAAAATATGTTTTATTATATTGATTTTGGTGGAAAATGTGATTTTTAAATACTCTAGTGCCACTATTGACAAAACTCTCTGATTATTAAAATGGAATTAAGTACATCTGTAAGCTTAAAGTGACACTAATTGAAAATGTAAAAAACACATTTGTTATATTTTCCTGCTTTGTGCTTGTTGGGTCCCCCACCGGTGCTCCTCCCCCCTGCTGCTATGGGGCACTCGTGCATGCTCACTCCACTGACACACAGAACGGGGCTCAGTCCCACCTCCTTTGCTCCCTCCTCACTAGCTGTGATTGAGCCAGGCTCTGAGCCAATGGGGAGGGAGAGATCTGGTAGAGCAGTTGCTCTCATGCACATCACTTGATGGAGATCGGACTCAGGTAAGTACATGCATGAAGGTAAAAAACCTTCAGCTTTCAGAACAACTTTAAAATGTGGAGTCCCCAGGAATAGATCTCTGACTAAAATGGTTTGGGTAATGTAATGTATATCACAGCATACAAAATGCAGCAGTTTGGGATATACGGTATATAGAACAATGCACATATTGCAGTAGTACAGGGAATACAATATATACTGCAGTATAAAGGACACAGCAGACAAGCCTATGTAATGGAAACCAGAAAATTTAGCCAGTGAGTGGTCCACAGTTACTAACATTGTTCAGTAGTGTAGTGGTCAGGATTATCTAATGTGCAACACAGTGAACAGAATGCAGTGATCTGCTGTATGTAATCCATAGCATAGTGTGCAGGGTACAGAGATCTGGAGTATGTAACATAAGGAATGTTGTAGAGAGAGTATTTGTCCAAAGAATGTCAATTAAAGTGATTATAAAACAACCCATTCAGTTTAAAATAGAAATTAAATGCAAAACATTTTTGTAGAGATATAAAAAACGTATAAATAGATTTTTCCCTTTTTTATCAGTGATCACATTCCCTCTGTTCTCAGCTGCATAAGAGCTGGGGGGGGGAGCAGCAGCAGCACACTGAGTAAATGGCTGTGCAGCGGGAGTGTGTCAGGACAAGTCTGATCATTGGAGGAGAGTACACTGAGTTCCCAGCATAGCTAGAAAACTATCCACGGTGTGTTCTCCTGCTTAAGGTGGTCAGTTTTTAATAGGGAAGCTGCTTTAATAGGGAAGCAGCAACGCCAGGGATTTCAACCAAAAGAAGCATTACAAAGAGAATGGGATACTTTCTTATACAAGTACTTAATACATGGTACAGCACCCACATAAATGGAATATGAAATGTTAGGGTAACAAACGCTTTAACGATGAGATGACAAGCTTTATTATTTGCAGATACCACACATTGCCTGGGTTTGCTCTATCTGTGTTCTTATTTTACAAAATTTTTGGAACCTGCCAAGCCCACTTTAAAATGTATGTATGCCTATAGCCTTTTTAGTTTTGCATAGAAAATTAGAAGAGCCAGAACCTTCAAGTGTCCTTCAAGTGTCCTCATTATCTAATTTTCAAAAACATAAACAACCAAAATGGACACTTCACATGTACTGTGCAATAGGATATTTGAAAAAAAAAATATGTTTTTGATATATTCATAACTATTATTGATGTGTATTTTTTCCATTGGGCTTTAAGGACATCTGAAGCTCTTTATAGCCCTATATTTGTCTTGGCTACCAAGACAGAAAGTAATGAGAAATCCAAAATTGTATTTGTCAGCAAAATAAATGGTAATCTTCCAATGAGGGCACTTGTTCTGGTAACAGCTGTCTAAAGGGGATTACCAAATTTGGACAGATTTTCTTTTACTTTTTTACTTTCTTCTGCATCTCCAAAATAAGAAGTGAAAGGAGCTCTCCAAAAAAATACAGATGGCATAATATAAATAAATAATGAACTAATATATAAATACATAAATAAACTGATATGGGTTTTAACCTTTGCTTATGCTATCTATATTGGAAAAACAAGGTAAAACTCTGCGCCAATAGCTAAAAACTGTGAATAACTAATATACAAAAAAATATTGTAAATGAACTGCTGCTCCCCTGAAAGAGTGATGTGCTCCTAATGACATGTGCGCTGTAATTAAACTTAAGTAATCATTAACAAGTAGGTAATACCATTTACAAATGCTTGAAAAGGAAAAATTATATATAGACACCATTAATAATCTAAGTGCAACCTATCTATAGCTAGAAAAAGGATTTTGGCTATGCATACACTTTACAGCTGTAGTATTTTTGCATACAGTATAATCTATTATTGCTAATGCAGTATTTCCATTTTATACGAAGTAGAAGAGAATGCATGATCTGAGTGCCTACAGGCTTATATTCTGGTTGGGGGGGGGGGGGTCCCTAAAGTAGAAGAGAATGCATGATCTGAGTGCTTACAGGCTTATATTCTGGTTGGGGGGGTCCCTAAAGTAAAAGAGAATGCATGATCTGAGTGCCTACAGGCTTATATTCTGGTTGGGGGGGTCCCTAAAGTAAAAGAGAATGCATGATCTGAGTGCCTACAGGCTTATATTCTGGTTGGGGGGGGGGGGTCCCTAAAGTAGAAGAGAATGCATGATCTGAGTGCCTACAGGCTTATATTCTGGTTGGGGGGTCCCTAAAGTAGAAGAGAATGCATGATCTGAGTGCCTACAGGCTTATATTCTGGTTGGGGGGTTCCCTAAAGTTTTGCAGTCACATTGTAAAACCATGCATGTTTAGCCTAAAACTGGACATACACTATGTGAATTTTAGCTGGAAATTTGCTCCATGATCCTTTTGCCACCCTTCCGCCATTGTTCAGTTGAAAAATGTAAGGAACAAGAGGAAAATTGTCTGCCGAACATTGGCTGCATCTAATCAGGTGCACATATGGCATTAGAATGAATTTACTGTTGCCTAACCCTAATATCCTTCAAACATTTTCCATGACAGCTATAACCTTGAAGATTACTTTTTTCAAGGCCATTGAATTGTGATCGATCAGGGTAATGGAAAGATGATCTGTCGGCTTCATTCCCATGCTGTCTAGATAGTACAGAATCAGCAAACATCATATGTAGATCATATAAAATAGCAAGCAGTACAGATCTGCTATAGCAGCAACTAGCAAGAATAGCTGGATGCTGCACAAGCACAGCAGATGACATTAAAAGGGATAATACAAGTAAAATTGTGTGAACTGATAACGAAACAAGGTAAAACTAATATGTAGACCTCAGGGAGACAAAACCTGCTAAAAAAGCCATAGTTAGGTTCAGAAGGTGGGGCCTGTAGTGACAAATGTTACAGTTTGAGAAGCTGGGGCACAGAAATTAAAGTAATTCACACACTTTATGCTTCATCCCCCACACTATCCATCTCATCCTAAAGCTGGGTGAAGTTAGCCTTTAAAAATGCACACAAAGCCAAACATAGCTTGATAGCTCTATCTGTGGGGTCTATTCATAATTGTACAAATGTCAGATTCACCACACATTTCCTCACAATTCATTCCACCAACTAAAACCAAACAACATCTGTAGAAAGCTGCGAACACTATGAGGTTTGCCTGTTTTGTCTCCCTGAACCGGACAAATCCAAGCATTTCCATTAATGTTACATGGAGACCCACAACTCTCTTTTGGCCAAGACACAGATTTTTCACACATGATTTATACCAATGATTTATAAAAAACAAAAATCATCTGATTTGCATTTACTGGCATTCATGTGCTTACAGCAATACCTACCATTTTTATCTAGTAAATGTTTCTAGCTAATGTGCGTAAATTCAGGAAGGTGAACCTAGATGTGAGCCTAGATGTTCCATTCTGTTTATAAACGGACTCCTAGTTTTTATTCCCCCTAAATCATTACAAAAACCCAAAAGCAAACAATTATTATATTGAAGCTTATTCATTCTTACATGTGATGGCTGTATTTGCTTCCTTATTTTTCTTCTTTGAATATTTTATTGAAGATAACAAATGTTTAAGTACAAAGGGTATAATTAAGAGTGTAAAGGTCATGCAATTATAGTCATGTAATAAGGACAATGTAACAGGGGCTGAAGCATGGAAAAGACCATGTTGGGTCAAAACAAAGTACATGGTAATTATCAAAGGGCGGATAATCCTCCACATTGCTATACATTGATAGGTTGGAATTCTAGGCATAAACAGTATATGAATGGTTTGGAAAAAAAGAAAAAAACACGGGGGGGGGGGAAGGGAGGTGCATGAGCTTTAAGTAAGGCTCCCAGTCATTCCTAAGTAAGTAACAGAGGTAGCTGTTGGCACCCCAACGGGGGACAATACCAAAGAGTTTACGAGTACTGGGAGACTGCATGTCAGGGAGAGTAATGGGGTGAACAAAAGGGAACACCTGGTTAGAAACGCAAGTTAGGGTAAGGCTGCGGTGGCTTCCTTTTTTTAAGGCTTTATGTCTCCTATTTTTTTCTGGTGAACCAGCCAGCAAATCTGTTATTTTTCAAAAGCACGTGCTCTCCAGCAGAATATATTAGTTTACATGGATGAGTGGATGAGACAAACCACTTAACACTGGCAGGGGTGTATACAATTATTTTTTCATGAAAAATCTTTATCCCAAAAGAATAAAAACTGTTTGCTTTAACTGATTATAAAGTGTGAGCTGAAGATTGGCTTAAATCTGTGAGTGTATCTAACACCCCCCCCCCCCCCCCAGACTGACAATGGTGCTGTGTTCTGTGCCCCTGTGCTCATTCTTTCAGAGTTGTGTCTCACTATACTGAGTTCAGAGTTGTGTTAGGCCCCTTTCACACATACGGATTGTATGTCCGTTTTTCATCCATCCGTTTTTGGATGAAAAACGGACATACATGCATGTCTATGGGATAGCGGGTGTCATCTGCTATCGTCCGCCTCCGCTATTGTCCGATTCTGCAGACGGAGGAAAACCCTATTTTTTCATCCGTCTACAGAGCGGATCAGATGAACATGGACAGATGGTCCGTGTTCATCCGATCCCCCATAGAGGAGATCGGAGAACTGACAGGGCGGTCCCTGCAAAGTGTGCAGGGACCGCCCTGTCATCAGCCGGCTCAGCGGGGATCAGCTGTGCGATCCCCGCTGAGCAGCGGATCTTCACGGGGCGGATCAATACGGATCCGCCCCGTGTGAAAGGGGCCTTACTGGCCAGATGACCAATTGAAAATAGAGGAGACAAAGCCAAAGAAAAGAAAACTGACAGAGCCACCACATTTAATGATTGATAAGTTGCAATATAATACATTTTTGGTTTTGGGTTTAATACCGCTTTAACTCCAGAGAAAAAAATTAAAGGGACACTGGTGGTGTACTTCCCAAAGCTTGCATAACTTTATCTCTTGGCTTTTATTACCAGTTTTATTTTGACTTCCAAGGCAGGTTTAAATCTTATTGTTGGTCGTGAACACCTTCTTATAACTGATATCAGCAGTACATCAGGCTGTCTGGGTGTGAGCAAGAGCAATGAGCTGCAAGGGACATGTTTGCAATTCCATCTTCTCTATCAAACCCAGGGTTTTTAGATAACCAGATTACTAATAAAATGGAGTTTGGTAGACTAGTGCACTATAGCTATTCCTGAAAGTAATGTGCAGGTAAAGTAGTATTAGGGCTTTTGCAGACATGGGTGGGTGCCATTAATTCTCAATGGTACCCCATGCATCCAGGAATTGGGCATGCACTCACGCTCATCAGAACACATAGTACCACAGCACAAAGTGTTTTGGTGTGACACAATTGAAAAAATTATGCAGGGACCTTTTTTTTGCACATTTCACATGCATAAAATGTGACTAGCGGGAAAGTGCAAAAACATTTTCAGACTCACCTCCTGGTGGGAACCTCATCCCTTTAAACCCAAACACATATTAATTACACAAGTTCTGTGGGTGATTATGGTAGTCATTAAACTCACTTGGTGCTATATCTGCATTAAAATAGCCTCAGCGCTAGGGATGAGCTCCGGCGTGTTCGCCTGCTCCACGTGCAGAGCCCGCCAGGAAGTTTGGCGCAGCCTTGCGCTAATCACAGGCAGGGGAACATTGCCCGATCTCTGCAGAAACGCATCGGGGCAATGTCTCACTGCCTGTGATTAACGCAGAGCTGCGCCAACTTCCTGTCGGGCTCTGTACGTGGAGAATGCGAAAACTCAGGAGCTCATCCTTACTCAGCGCCTGTGTAATTCATATGTGTTCGGATTTAATGGGATGAGGTGGCAACCCTAATGGGCACCGTGCTGGATGCCTGGACAGTTGAGTGTCCTTTAATTAAAAGTCAGTAGCTACAGTATTTGTGCAGTATTTTTTTTTCATCCAAGAAGAACCGCTTTAAGCACTTACCGTTTACTGCTGGCTCCTGCTCTCCTCATTGCTGTTTCCATTAACCTCCAGCCTTCACAGGAAAGAGTTAACAGTGGACAGTGCCATTTCAAGTCAGTCTGTTAGCTTGAAGAAATTTTAGAGGGAGAAGCAGGAGAGTTCACTGTTATCTTTCATAGTTACACAGTTGGAAATGTTGAATAAAGACATCAGTCCATTCAGTTCAAACTATGATACGGGGCTGTATGTTTCTATTGATTCACACAGTGTAGGGAGACACAGTTCTCGTTCCTGCATACAAGGGTGGCTCCATAGGATGCTGCAAGTGAAAGTAGCCACCCTGAAACAGGAAACCTGGAGGAGTGGTCATGGCACCAGCTTAAACTGGAACATAGGCAATGATTAACAGATAAAGAAGCTGCATACACAATACATGATTAAATCAGCCACTGAAAATGTTTAACAAACGGAGGGTTTAATATCAGGTTAAGGCTTTGTTTTTTATTATGACTGGAGTGTAAAAGGAAAGAAAGAAATAACTAGTTTTATTCCCATGTGGTTTGCATAGGAATCTGAAAAAATCTGTAAGTCTCACTAAGTGATATACTTCACAGGCAATTATCATTCCTCTCATAAAAGAGGTTAAAAAAAGTTTGGTAATGTAGGAGAGGCTGTCTGCAGTCTATCCTCTCTCCACTTAGTATTCCCTTCCCCTGTGTTTTCCCAGCCTAAATAATTAGCAATCTGCAGTTATTTTTCTGTCACTGATCCAGAACACGGGCCAGTGTACCAATTTGCTGCTTGGCTCATTTCTATTTATTATGCAGAATATTAACAGCACAGTGCAATAACCTTAAATCCTTTCAAATATCCCATAAAGGATTTTGGTGGTCAAGTTAAAAAGGAGTGTAAAAGGCCATCAGGATATGTACATGGTTACAAGGAACCTTACAAATAGGCAGCTTAGCTATTATGTGCAGGGGCAACCCCCTACCATCATGTGAATTTATTTATTTATAGCTAGGGGAGGGGAGGACTGGCTCGATGTGCTGCTGAATATTTTATGACACTGGGGGCCCTGCTGTATTTCTTCCCCACATCCTGAAGATCTTGGTGCCAGCTCCATATGTTCTCACTCCCTGCATCGCAGGACCCCTGCATGAGAAAAAATAATGAAACACTCAATTAACAACTCCATCGGAGAGCTGCTGACTAAACTAGACAAAGGAAATGTCAGGATTTGATAACGGGAAATATATTCAGTAGCAAAATACTGATATTTAGAGGTAGCATTATCAGCAAATGCATACGTTGTATATTTACTATAAAGCAATACTAAACCTTTGTTTTATTATTTTATTCAGAAGAGGTTGTTCAAACACACCTATTATGCGTAGTCCTCTTCTTCAAAAATGTTCTTTTCTTCCCGGGGTTCCCAAGGCCACAGCCACTGCCTCTCCATTTGCGGGTGTCTCATTAGCTAGATGTGTGCTAAGGAGACACCCACGCATACATTCTCAATGAGCTGTGTGCATCTGTGGACACACAATGTGCTGGAAAGCCACACCCTGGCTCCCTGCTCCCAACAATTTGACTGACTAAACAAAAAGCCAAAGAAACTCTCAATTGGTTTCAAAAAAATAAAATAAAGCTGCCCAGTCAATCACCTGACTTGAATCCAATAGAAAACCTATGGAAAAAATTAAAGATCAGAGTTCATAGAAATGGCCTACGGAACCTTTAAGATTTGAGGACTGGGTGAGAGAACGGGCCAAAATCACACCTGAGCAATGCATGCAACTAGTTTCTCCATACAGGTGGTGTCTTGAAGCTGTCATTACCAACAAAGGATTTGGTACAAAGTATTAAATATATTTCAGTTTTTCTGAGCTTATTTGTTTTGATTTCGTTGTATGTATGTATTTGCATGGGTTGTTACATGTGGTGCCAATTTCATGTCAGTAGTACCTTTAGAAATATATTTACCTAGAGACAGAGAGAGCTTGTTCAATCGCTCATAAATTGCAGCCTGTCTATACAAGCTTCATAACTGTGCTGCAAAATATGTTTCATATTGCAGTCTTTAAACTTGGAAAGTGGAATAGCAAAAAAAGCTTCAAGAAATCTGCATCACATGAATACAATTGCTTAGTTATATAGTCTGAGAAAAAGACATTGTAATTTGTGTATCCCAGATTAGGTCTGCCAAATCTGACATTGACAAAGAATCTTAGCAAATAAAGAGTACACACTGTGTAATTATTAAGCAGCTCAGTTTTCCTGACTTGTTGTTCTGAAAGAGCACACTCTAATTTGTATTTTCGAAGGATAAAACCAGCTTAGTCTCTCTATCTTGCATTGTGGCCTAGTAAAAACACTTATGTGGTATGCTATGCTACGTGTCCATACAGAACATTTTTTTTTATCCAACTAAAATATGCCACATTGTTTCCTCTGACAAAGTGGCCAAGAAAATATGCTTTTTTAATTGGCAGTGAGTCTCTTCAGTATTTAGGGCTGCTTTTCTTGTAACATCATACCCTAATTGTTTTTTCTTGGAAAAAATTGACCAATTTATTTTTCTCTTTATTTGATGCCAGAATATCCCCAAAGCATGTTATTTAACAAAATTGCATATACACTGAGCAAAATTATAAACGCAACACTTTTGTGTTTCCCCCTATTTATCATGAGCTGAACACAAAGATCTTTGACTTTTTCTATGTACACAAAAGGCCTATTGTTCTCAAATATTGTTCACAAATCTGGCCACAATCAACAACCTGATCAACTCTAGGCAAATGGAGGTCACACCAGATACTGACTGGTTTTCGGACACCCCGACCCCCCCAATACAGTAAGACTGCACATTTTAGGGTGGCCTTTTATTGTGGCCAGCCTAAAGGCCCGTACACACGATCTGACTTTTTGACAACCAACATGCAAATTAGCTGTTTTGGACCAACATCCGACCGTGTGTACGCTCCATCTGACCAACTTTTTCCAGGTTTCATCAGACTTTTGTTGGCTGTGCGAACGGACCAACTTTCTGCCAACAAAAGTCCGATGGACCAAAGTCCGACCGTGTGTACACAAAACCAACGGACTTTTGTACAAACCAATGCAGAACCAATGCAAAGGATCAGACAACAATACAGAAGTTGACCAAAGGTGGCGGTAAAGAGCAGAAAAACCAAGTGATTTGGTGAAAGTTGGCTGAAAAAGTCCTGCCGTGTGTATGCAATACCAACTTAGGGCCAACGCCCTTTGGACAAAAATCCACGGGAAAGTTGGTCCACGGTCCGATCGTGTGTATGAGGCTTAAGACACATCTTTGCAATAATCAGGCTGTCTAATCAGCATCTTGATATGCCACACCTGTGAGGTGGATGGATTAACTCGGCAAAGGAGAAGTGCTCACTAACACAGATTTAGACAGATTTGGGAACAATATTTGAGAGAAATAGGCCTTTTGTATACATAGAAAAAGTTGTAGATCTTTGCGTTCAGCTCATGATAAATAGGGGCAAACACAAAAGTGTTGCGTTTATAATTTTGCTCAGTGTATTTTATGTTGTACTTTGAGCCGCTACAAAATGGCATCACCCCATTGAACAATACATTTTACAACATTTTTTTTTCTTTTTTAGTACACGTCTCCCAGGTTAGTGCCCAGATGCCATGCCCTTTCTTTGAAAATGCCTTGAATATTAGCTTAGAAAATTGCTATTACTGAAAATGAATATTCAGCTCCCATTAATTTCAATGAAGTTTGGATTTTTAATCCAAATTTTTATAACATTCACTCAACGAAACCCAGGTACATTCACATTGTGGCTCTGTTCTTTCATACAGTGTGACCATGGAGAACAAACATAGTCACCTTAAAACAGAAAGTAGGATTACAGAAAAAAAAATAGAAGTAGGGGTAGTAGTAGGGGAAGCTGAGAGCAATAGAATTTACTTTTCTGAGTTAGGAATACATACTTGATTTGATTTCTTTTCAACAGATTTTAGTGTGACTTTAAAGGGTAACTCCACTTTCATGGGCAAAAAATTGCAAATAAAAAAATAATAAAATAGCTTATACAATTGCGACTGAAGTCATAATGTAATTGAATGTTATTAAAAATTACCATTCCATTTTAATCTGCAGCACTGTAATTTTCTGTTAAATGTAATTCAATAAGGCTACCTGAAGGTGTACTGTACACAGAATATGTACAGAACACCCCCCAAAAACATAATTTCATGCTTTTGTGATTAGCTCTCTGATTTTCCCAAATGTCTGCACTAAGGTACAAGTCAAATTTCATTTTTGGTGAGATACTCCAAATAGGAAATCACATCTAAAGGGATGAAGACCCTGCAATATTCCTCATTAGAGCCCTGCAGGTGATTTTTTTCAGAATAACAAAGGGTAGAAGTTTACAAAAAAGTTTGTTGAAATCTTTGCAATGTACATAGATCCCCCAGAGGGGAATGCATTTTTCTCAACATAAGTGAAATTAGTCTTTAAGCATCACAGATTTAGGGTTGCAGTTCCAGACCCTGCACCTTCAAAAAAAAAAAAAAAAGTCTGTAATGGCCATATTTCAAATATTCTGGTAATATAGAACCATGCTTAGTACTGTATATGGTAATCATAGCATGAAAGGAAACATATGGGAGGGCAGAGACATTCAGCTTTCCTGGGACATTGTAAGAGGCCTTTATGTTACTTGGATTACTTGCTCATTTGCTGTAATTAATGACAGATGGCATTTAATACTGCATAAGCTGGTTGCAGTGATTCTCGTCAGGCAAGCACCAATGGGCTTAATTGGTAACATGTGAGCTTGTTAAACATGGTAAATTTATGCATTGTTCATAAAGATTATTTGTTTATTTTCCAATTATTTATTAGGCACATAGGTTATATACATTCATGGGAGATTTCTTTTTTGGCAGACTGTACATTTCTTGATCACTTTTTGAAAAGATGGATTAGAATTAATGATAATCCATTTTTTTTTAAGGATTCCCACTATACTCTCACAGTTTTGAACATATATTTTCATTGTGACAAAACTTAATATCTGTTGGAAAAGCATCCAGTAGGTTTTGATGGATTGTGATGTATAAAATATTATACTTGGATGTGTATGTGAGACTGCTCCATCTGTATATTGTTTGAACCAACATCAAACATTCACAGTTTGTTGAGCTTTGGCTTATTTTTCATCATTAACTATTTATCAAGCTATTTGTGAGTTGCATGCAAACCACTATACATCTTTTTGGATGTATCCATGTGTGCTGGATATGGAAGTGGATATTATATGACATGCTAAAGTAGCAGCTTGCTGTGTATACATTATCATGATTATCATAACTTGATTACGGACTGCCAATGAGAGGGATTAAAGGGGTTGTAAAAGTTAGTAAGGTAAAAACATTTTACTATATATACAGTACAGTAGATGTAAGACTACCACAAATCCATTGTTTTTTAATTAACTTGCCTGTTTTGAATGCCCTGCTTCTAAAGTGCTGGTCATGTGATCTCAATAGCTTCCTGAGTGATTCACAGACCTGCCAGCGGTTGTGTCAGAGTGGGGGCACTATGTCATTGTTGGAAAGGACGTTGCCACCTTTCTATTACCAGAGGAGTGGCTGAAGGCAGGAGGGATGTGTGGAGAGGAGCGGCTGGAGGCAGGACAGATAAGCGAGGAGAAATGGCTGAAGGCAGGACGGATGGACGGGGAGGTCTGGCTGGAGGCAAGAAGGCTGGGTGAAGAGGACCTGGCTGGAGGCAAGAAGGCTGGGTGAAGAGGACCTGGCTGAAGGCATGAAGGCTGGGTGAAGAGGACCTGGCTGGAGGCAAGAAGGCTGGGTGAAGAGGACCTGGCTGGAGGCAGGACAGATGAAAGGAGGGCATGGCTTCCACAGACCACAGAACTTACTGACATGCTGCGCTCTTTCACAGCATGCCTTTACAGTCAGAACAACTAAAACTGACAGCGCTCAGTGGCTTAATGTAAACTATAGGTTTTAGTAGCTGTAGTAGTCCACAGTCAAAAACCAATCAAAACAACTGGTCATTTATTCATAGCAAATGAAGATAAGCAGTATAGCAAATGTTACCATGCTGACTCCGGCATCGATGGGTCAGTGTGTCTCAAGGCAAGGAGAGCCATGGGGAGGCACCGACCACCATATCCACAGGGATAGAAGGGCTGCAGGGGAATCAAAGCCAGATCTTGTTGGCAGATGGTGTCACTCACCCGGGCAAAAGCATGGTACCCAGGAGAAGGAGGCCACTAGAACCAGCGTTAAGTGCATGCATCCCTGTTGCTGCAACAATGCGTTTCCTGTGCATGTGCTTTGCCAAGTGCCTTTACAATCAACAGCTTGACAAAAGGCGTAAACTGACCACGCTGTCATGGATCGGCAGCTGGTCAGTTTACTGCCAGGTAGAGAGGCACAGACAGGATCAAACAGGTATTATTTAACACAGGACTAAATATGAGCGAGGAGGAATTGCATTAGTACAGACTATATGTTGCTCTAAAGAGACAGTACTATGATATATTTTTTTTTTTAAATACCGGTACATTGATTAATTGCCTTTGGATTACAACATATTTTAATACAATATACAATGTATTTTAAATTCAAAGACACATAATTTCTGCAGCATATTTGGCAATTACAGAATCACAGTATATATAAAATAATATGCAAAGTGGTTGGAGGAACGCTTCAGAATGGCAAAGATGTTTTTATTACAAATTATGTGAGCAGACTGCAGTTCCTCTTTAAGATTGTTGTCTTAGCACAGGTTTTCTTTAAATGTTGATTGGATTCTATTCTTACTAGAATAACACATCCAGCTATAATTAGTAGACCTAATCAGTGGAGTGATTGATCCAGGGAATTAATCTGACTGCAACTGACAGGGTCAAGGAGACCTTTTTTATTTTGCAGCTGCCTCACTAAGTTTGATCATGACTTCTAGAACATTACTAAAATAGTTTAGGAATGGCTACAATAATTAGTATAATAAAGTATGTTAAATTTTCAAGAACTTTCAATATCAACATCAGACTACAGTAAGCAGAAAAAAAGGGTAAATGTTAACTTTAATGCCGTGTGGTTATATTAAAACTTTTATATATTTTGTTATGTTTCTTCAATCAGACTGGTTGTAAGAGTTCACCTAGACTTTCAGGGTATCAGAGGTTTCTTTTGGTAGTTGATGCCAAATTTCAGTTATAAGCACTGCTAGTTCATGTTATACTGAGTGGCCTCTTTAAATTTACCTGCCAGAAGAGAATTACTGGGATTTCCTTTTATTTACTTTCTTTTGAAAATAGTAGTAGACCATCCCTTATCCCTCACTATCCTTAATACTTTTTGTGTCAATAAACCTTTTTGCAGATTAGGAAAATAGAGATGAGCCAAACGTACCTGGTTTTGGTTTGAGGCAAGTGCAGTGAACATTACTGAAGTATGGGTGTTGAATCAGAACTTTATTGAAGTCAAAGAAGCCGAATGTTAAAAATTAATGAGTGGCATTTTCTAGGCTAATAGGCAAGGAATTGTCAAACATATGTCATGGGGTTCGCCTGGGAAACGTGTACCAAAGCAAAAAAAAAAGAAAAACAGTTTGGCAGGGAGCAGCAATTTTAATAATGCTTAAAAGACAACATAAAAGAGTTCAAAACTCCTTTAAGTACCATATTTATTGGCGTATAACACACACCTTCATTTTAAACTTAATCTTAATATTACATTTTAAATAAAGAACCCTGAAGCAAAATAAGGGTCAGTGCCCATCAATGCAGCCTTATCAGTGCCCATCTGCAGCCTCAACAGTGCCCATCAATGCAGCCTCGCCTTTGCCCATCAATGCAGCCTGCTCAGTGCCCACCTGCAGCCTCACCATTGCCCATTAATGCAGCCTGCTCAGTGCCCATCTGCAGCCTCACCATTGCCCATTAATGCAGCCTGCTCAGTGCCCATCTGCAGCCTCACCATTGCCCATTAATGCAGCCTGCTCTGTGCCTATCTCCAGCCTCACCATCGCCCACTAATGCAGCCTGCTTAGTGCCCATCTGCAGCCTCACCATTGCCCATTAATGCAGCCTGCTCAGTGCCCGCCTAGGCAGCCTGCTCAGTGCCCTTCATTGCAGCCTGCTCATTACCCATCTGCAGCCTTGCCTTTGCCCATCAATGCAGCCTGATCAATGCCCCTCTGCAGCCTTGCCATTGACCATTAATGCAAACTGCTCAGTGCCCATCTGCAGCCTTGCCATTGCCCATTAATGCAGACTGCTCAGTGCCCATCATCAGCCTTGCCATTGCCCATGAATGCAGCCTGCTCTGTGCCCATCTCCAGCCTTGCCATCTCCCATTAATGCAGCCTGCTCAGTGCCCATCTGCAGCCTCACCATTGCCCATCAATGCAGCCTGATCAGTGCCAGTTTACACAGAGCCTGGATCTCCTGTGTACTAGGCGCTCCCAGTCACTCACAGTTCTGTCTCCTGGCCCAGCTCCTATGATAGACAGAACACTCATCCAACTCATATAACACGCACCCACAATTTGCCCCCTTTTCAGGGGGAAAAAGTATGTGTTATACGCCGATAAATAGGGTACCTCCCGTCCGCCGTATAGACAAATGATGGCAGGCGGGATGCTCCGTTGTTCTGGGACATATGACGCCATTCCACCCCACTTGCGAGCACGTGGGGGTGCTTACGTGGCGATCGTGGGAGCGCCATGTCCCTGATCTCGGTAAAGAGCCGATGGCGCAGATCTTGACCCATGTGATAAGCTGTGTCCAATCACAGCTGATCACATGTCAACAAGGAAATGCCCATTGTCGGCTCTCCTCGCCTCACACTGAGAGTGTGAGCGGAGGAGAGCTGATCAGCTGCATCTCATCACAAGGGAGACCTGTACAGATAATCAGGGCACTGATCATCAGTGTCCTGATTATCGGTGCAGCCCCAACAGTGCCCAGCAGTGATGTTAATCTGTGCCCATCCGTGATGCCAATTTGTGCCCATCAGTATTACCAATCTGTGCCGATCAGTGATGCAAGTCAGTGCTGCCTTTCAGTGCCTGCTCATCAGTGCCACCCATCAGTGCTGCCTATCCATTTCACACATAGTCAGGGGAATTCATAAAGAGTGTCTAAGAATTCAAACTTGCCAGGACAAGTACATTAATCTGGGGTATGTACTGAATGTGTAGGCGCACTGAGACCAGAGCGTCTATATGGACACTCCACCAGTGCAACTGTGCTTTCTGCTGCCACTGCACCAGATAGCGCAGCAGCAAGGAGTCTTTTACCTGAGGGGCAGAGCCTGATGGGGATCCAGATACACTAGTTCCCTATTGGCTATAGAATCTGCTTACTGCCTACTGTCAATTACAACGTGAGAGCAGACCTGATGGGGAACTAGTGTCTCAGCTTCCCAATCAGGCTTCACCCACTGCAGCATCACTGGTTGCTAGCAGGCTTTTCGCTATGAAGCTGACAGCATGCTTAACAACCAGTAACAGGGAGAGGGTAGCAGTGCAAATATGCCCCTCTGCCACACCAAATATGGGACAGGCACTCTGATTGTCTCTGTACACCACATTAGAGTTTTAATTACCTCCAGTTTCATTACCTATGTACTTGAATTTGGTGCATTAATAGCTCTACTTTGTATAGGTAGCTTTATCAGGAACTACCTGAATCTGCAGAACACGTAAGTAATATTACCGAAACATGCAGAAGGGCTTTTTCAAATCTGATGCAGGCCATTTTAAAGGGCCAAAGCACCCAAAAGCTGTTGGTAGTGCTTTATGGAATCCCCCAAATGTTTTTTTAGTGCCATATTTCACTTCTGACCCATTTGGTCCTCTCTTCCACGCGCACAGTGTAGTGTATTTTCCGTAGATAAACCCTGGGTACTATGATTTCTTGCCCATGGTTTCCCTCTCATGGTATGCCGGTATGGAGACTGTGTTAACAGCAGCACTATCCTTGTTCAATAAGCTTTGCATTCAGTTAATTGCAAATGACTAAGTGTTGAATATTTATTTGCTGAAAGTACATTTCCTAATACAGAGATCTCTAATTATTTCCTCTGTTATTGTGCCTTTTGTGTTTTAAACCTCTGAAATGAAGAATGAACAAAGCATATCCTTCTATAGTGTGTACTTGCTTCAATCCTCAGCACCTAGTGTGAGTTCTGTCTGCTCTCTCCTTCCTCTGATATCTGCATGAATTACTTCTGACAGTTAACCCCAGATCAGGGAATCCTAGGAGATGGTCCTGTCACCCCGCCAGCACACAGAGTTTACAACCACTTTCATCACAAGACTATAATAGACATTTCAATCTGATCACGTAACTATCAAGTTGTTTTATTCCCAAGTATAGGGGAGCATATGATGCTTCTGCCTCCCCTCAATGTAGCGCTCGTTGACTGAGCAGTCAATCACTAGGCCTGATTGCCCTAACATGGGTGTTGAGGGATTTTGTGTAGCCCTGTGTAAATGCTGAATTGTTCACTTTCAAAGTTGCACAGGTATTTTAGGACACTTGCCATTGGATTAGTGGATTGAAGTAGGGCCTGCTTTAGGTCCCTCCTATAAAGTAAACTTGTTATATTGCTCAGTATGTACAGATTAGCTATAGATTATTGCATTGTGTTTCATACATACATGTATGTAAGAAAGTGAATGTTTGAATTTGTGCTCTGCAATTCAGGAACTATTAATCACTTTACAATCCTCTAGGGTACACTGCAATATGCATGCTTTGTATTGTCATGCAGTATAACCCCCTACTCTTCCCTGATTTACCCAGGAGGATGGCTGTAAATTTGCTAAATATTTGAAAACTGGACTGGCCTGTGAGAGAGCTGGTTTAATGTCTTCCCAGCAGTGGCAAAGCATGGGTTGTAAGCGCCCAGGGCAAGGCAAGTAATCTGCGCCCCCTAACCTATAGGCTTTTAGCACTCCCTGAGTCCCTTCCTACAATAGTACTGACCAGCATGATTCACTGACCACTACACTAACCTACCTGATTCCTACACTGACCACTACATTAATCTACCTGATTCCCACACTGACCTACCTGACCACTACAGTAACCTACCTGACCACTACACTAACGTACCTGCTTCCTCTACTGGCCACTACACTGACCTACCTGTCCACTACCCTGACCACTACACTACCTTATTCCTACACTGCCCACTATACTACACTGACCACTACACTACCTAATTCCTACACTGTCCACTACACTGGCCATTACACTACACTGACCTACATGACCACTACACTACACTGTCCACTACACTACACTGACCACTACACAACACTGTCCACTACACTGACCACTACACTACACTGACCACTGCTCTGTCCACTACACTGACCACTACACTGTCCACTACACTACACTGACCACTACACTACATTGACCACTCCTCTGTCCACTACACTACACTGACCACTACACTGTCCACTACACTACACTGACCACTACACTACAGTATTCCTATACTGACCAATATTGACTCTAACTGCTTGTCTAATCTCTCTCTCTCTCTCTGGCTGGCTGCTCCCTCTCCCCAGACCATATCAACGACCCCCGGTGCCAGCAACACTGAATAGGTCAGCCCCGCCATATTTGGTGGATAGGCCAGCCCCGCCGTGATCGTGGATAGGCCAGCCCCACCATGATCATGGATAGGCCAGCCCCGCCGTGGCCACTGCACATGACCCCATTCACCAAATCACAGGGCGTCAGCCGCAGGGACACAGGAAGTAAACATTAGGGGGACGGAGTCGGCAGTGACACACACTGCCTGGCGCAGGATTTCGCCCCCCTAAATGTTGCGCCTGGGGCTGCGGCCCCCTCCACACACCCCACGCCACACCACTGCTTCCCAGACATCACTCACAGCAAAGTTGGCGGCAGTCCTGGAACCACCATGAGACCAAGAAATACAAATAGAACTTAGTAATGCTTTGTGTCATTTTAAATCATAAAATGTTTATTTATGCTACGCAAATTAGCAATTTTTATCTGGAACTTTGCCATCATCCAAGATGAAGAGCATCTGAAATGATACAACACTTCTTCAAACTATTTATTGAGTGCTGACAAATTGCAATTGTTTTTCTATCCAATTTAGAGAATAAAAATATATCAAAAGAGCAACTTTGCTCAACAGGTGATAATACTAGTCAGTTAACTGTTTATGTTTTTTCAGAAAATGCTGCAACTGTGCTAAAGTCAGCAAAACCATTCAGGTGAACTTAAAGCAGAGCTCCACCCAAAAGAGGAAGCTCCGCTTGTGTGCATCCCCCCCCCCTCCACTGCCACATTTGGCACTTTTTGAGGGGAGGGGGGAGCAGATATCTGGTTTTGACAGGTATCCGTACCCACTTCTAGATCAAGGGAAATCTTCAAGCAATGCTTCAAAAAGCAAAGAAGGAGTTCACCGTTATTTAAAGAAGAATTACAGGTATGGATATTTTATACTAGAAGCTGGAAATCACTGAAGTACTGAAATATCCCCACTTGCTTCTGAATCCCGTGTCGAGCAGCTGCCCAGCTGCATTCTGAACACAGGAGGTTGGCCATTCGGTATGGGCACCATTAAGAGAATTCTTTGCATCTTCTGAATGAATACACAGAATTCTCTGATTGGATGAGGTGGAGAGACAGGGTGGTGATGTCATTTCCAGCTGTGCATCAGGAAGTTATAGTATATGCATATTTACATTGGTCCAAGCTGGGCCAATATAACTATTTATAAAAATATCCATACCTAGAATTCCTCGTTAAATACTTCAGATACTCACAAGGGTACTTGAAAAACAGTATATAAAACACAGGATCCAAACAGGCATGGATCCTTTCAAATTGCTGGATACAAATGACCAAATGTAGGACTCACTCTGTCATTGCCTCCAACTTGCTTAATTCTGACACATTTTGAGGGCCAGAACAAACTAACCTGCACAAAGTGTGCCAGTTAGCTGTTTTTCAAGTACCCTTGTGGAAATTTGAAGTATTTTAAGTAGAACAACAATTTACTAAACATGCATGCACACCAACAAAAGTTCAACTGAAGGCCACATGCACAAATTACTTATTTTCCTCCACTGGACATCTATGCTCCAGAGGAAGAAAAAACAGCACCTAAAGCCATGTTTTACATACACATTTAGGTGTGTCAAGCTCTTGGACGTTCATTAACTCCAGAATACATTAATATCCTGGCCACTGTAATGAATGAACACCCAAGTGATGTGCCTAGCGCTAAAGTGCATTTACATGCATTTACATGCATTTAGGCACATCAAGCGTCTTTGATACTGAATTGCTCCTCTCCTGAACTGGACCTGTTTTTTTTTTCCTGCCTTTAAGCACTCCAGCCTCCAAATGCATGTACACGGACACATAGGCTAACATTGAGGGGTTGTATAGAGGCAGGGGGAAAAAAGGAAAACCCTTCTAAAGGTGGTATTTTTAGCACCCTGTGTCATGAGGCCTAACTCTTGCCATTTAGTTCATGCTCTAAGTCTTGAAGAACATTGGAGTCACAAACCCGCACCCAGTTAATAATTGTGTAAATCCTGTGACATTTGTAGAAAATGAGTGCCAAACATAGAGAAGATCACCACATAACATCTGTTCTTTTTATAAGTAGTTTATTCTTGAGATGTGATTTCTTTTTCTCAGTTTTTTCAGGTTTCTATTTCACAGCTATGTTAAAGTGTGAGATTTCACAGCTGTTAATCAGCTATTTTTAAACACTTTGAAACACTGACAAAAATTGACAACTTTAAAACTTGCCATTCAGAATTCATTTGGATTCCATTTTGTATGTTATAAGACTGATGAAAACGACTGAAGGAATTTCTGCTTTTGACATTTGTTGTAGAGCACACCTAGATTCATAGATAAAAGCTAGAAATGTAGACAAACACTGGGGGCAAAAACAACCAACAACCCTTTAACAGTAGGCTCAGGGACCTATCACCAACAAGGGATTTAGGTGGGTTCCTCCTAGGGCCCAATTAACATCCAGGGAACTGGTTCTTATAAAGCTAAGGCTGAATTAAAGGGAAGAGAGCGCTATGGTACATTTGTGCTTTAATGCCATCTCCCCTCCTCAGCACTGTCACCAGACATAAATCTGGGGACCAGAAACACAACCCTTAGGCCCCTTTCACACTGGGGCATTTTTCAGGCGGTACAGCGCTAAAAATAGTGCCTGTACAGCGCCTGAAAAAAAACGTCCCCATTCACTCCAGTGTGAAAGCCGGCGGGCTTTCACACTGGAGCAGTGCGCTAGCAGGACGGTCAAAAAAGTCCTGCTAGCAGCATCTTTGGAGCGGTATAGGAGCAGTGTATTCACCGCTCCTATACCGTTCCTAACCATTGATTTCAATGGGACATCGCGGTAATACCGCGGCAATACCTCCGCGGATTTTAACCCTTTTTCGGCCGCTAGCGGGGGTTAAAACCGCACCGCTAGTGGCCGAATACCGCGGCTAAAATGACGGTAAAGCAGCGCTAAATGTAGCGCTGCTTTACCGCCGCCGCCGCTCCCGCCCAGTGTGAAAGGGGCCTTACATACCATTCTTCTTTACAGCCACTACCTCAATCTGACAAGCCAAAACAGTGAAAATAGAGAAGAGTGGTGTAATCCAGTACTCAGCACCTCATAACTACCATATTACTCTCCTTTACTATCACAGGTTAAGCCTATTAGGTTAAGGAAGTGACATTGCATTGGCAAGTACTGCTGAATTGATGGCTGTAGAGATGGTTGGCACATTAGTATTGCACTTCTGGCACTGGATGTGAGGGGTCTAATGAGAAGGAGTATATACAGTATTTCACAAAAGTGAGTGCACCCCTCACATTATTGTAAATATTGTATTATATATTTTCATGTGACAATACTATAGAAATGCCACTTTGCTACAATATAGTGAGTGTACAGCTTGTATAACAGTGTAAATTTGCTGTCCCCTCAAAATAACTCAACACACAGCCATTAATGTCTAAACCCCTGGCAACAAAAGTGAGTACACCCCTAAGTGAAAATGTCCAAAATGGGCCCAAAGTGTGAATATTTTGTGTGGCCACCATTATTTTCCAGCACTGCCTTAAACCTCTTGGGCATTGAGTTCGCCAGAGCTTCACAGGTTGCCACTGGAGTCCTCTTCCACTCCTCCATGAGAACATCACGGAGTTGGTGGATGTTAGAGACCTTGCCCTCCTCCACCTTCCATTTGAGGATGCCCCCCAGATGCTTAAAAGGGTTTAGGCCTGGAGAAACTTTGGCCAGTCCATCACCTTTACCCTCACCTTCTTTAGCAAGGCAGTGGTCATCTTGGAGGTGTCTTTGGGATCGTTAGCATGTTGGAATATTGCCCTGCGGGCCAGTCTCCGAAGGGAAGGGATCATACTCTGCTTCAGTATGTCACAGTACAGGGGCAGGCACAGTGGTGTAGGGGGCAGGCACAGTGGTGTAGTGGTTAGCACTCTCACCTAGCAGTAAGAATTGGTCGCTGGTTCGAATCCCAACCACGACACTTCCTGCCTGGAGTTTGCATGTTCTCCCTGTGCCTGCGTGGGTTTCCTCCGGGTACTCCGGTTTCCTCCCACAATCCAAAGACATGCAGGTAGGTTAATTGGCTTCTGTCCAAAAATTGGCCCTAGTATATGAATGGGGACCTTAGATTGTGGGCTCCTTGAGGGTAGGGACTGATGTGAGTGTGCAATGTACAGAGATGGGGACAATTGTAGACACTCACTCAGGTTGAACTGGATGGACTGATGTCTTTATTCAACCTTACTAACTATGAAACTATGAAACAGTACATGTTGGCATTCATGGTTCCCTCAATGAACTGTAGCTCCCCAGTGCCAGCAGCACTCATGCAGCCCCAGACTACGACACTCCCACCAACATAGTTGGCTGTAGGCAAGACACACTTGTCTTTCTACTCCTCACCTGGTTGCCACCATACACGCTTGACATCATCACATTAGTGGCTTCACAGTGGTGCAGTGGGTAGCACTCTCACCTAGCAGTTAAAAGGGTCACTGGTTCAAATCCCAACCATGACACTGCCTGCCTGGAGTTTGCATGTTCTCCCTGTGCCTGTTTGGGTTTCCTCTGGGTACTCTGGTTTCCTCCCACACTCTGAAGACATGCTGGTAGGTCAATTGGCTTCTGTCCAAAATTAGCCATAGTATTGGAATGCAAATTGGGGACCTTGGATTGTGGGCTACTTGAGGGTAGGGACCGATGTGAGTGGGCAATGTATGTGTGGAGTGCTGCATAAATTGAGGGTGCTATATGGGTACCTTAAATCAATAGGGATAATTGTAGACATGCACTCACACTGGATGGACTTTATTCAACCTTGCATAGTATAGTTAGTAAGGTTGAATAAAGACACCAGTCCAACCTGAGTGAGTGTCTACAACTGTCCCTATCCCTGTACATTGCACACTCACATCGGCCCCTACCCTCAAGGTCATTCATATACTTGGGTCAATTTTTTTTTTTGGACAGAAGCCAATTAACCT
This sequence comes from Lithobates sylvaticus, assembly GCA_028564925.1. Classification (NCBI taxonomy): domain Eukaryota; kingdom Metazoa; phylum Chordata; class Amphibia; order Anura; family Ranidae; genus Lithobates; species Lithobates sylvaticus. The sequence continues at coordinate 67,147,443 of CM053035.1, read as the reverse complement.
ACCTGCATGTCTTTGGATTGTGGGAGGAAACCGGAGTACCCAGAGGAAACCCACGCAGGCACAGGGAGAACATGCAAACTCCAGGCAGGTAGTGTCATGGTTGGGATTTGAACCAGTGACCCTTCTTACTGCTAGGTGAGAGTGCTAACCACTACACCGCTGTGTTCCAGTAATCCATGTCCTTAGTCTACTTATCTACAGCAAACCGTTTGCAGGCTTTCTTGGGCATAATCTTTAAAAGAGGCTTCCTTGTGGGATGACAGTCATGCAGACCAATTTGATGCAGTGTGTGGCGTATGGTCTGAGCACTGACAGGCTGACCCCCCCCACCTCTTCTACCTCTGCAGCAATGCAGGCAGCACTCATACGTCTATTTCCCAAAGACAACCTCCTGATATGAGGCTGAGCATGTGCACTCAACTTCTTTGGTCGACCATGGCAAGGCTTGTTCTGAGTGGAACCTGTCCTGTTAAACTGTTGTATGGTCTTGGCCATGGGGCTTCAGTTTAGTTTCAGGATCTTGGCAATCCTCTTATAGCCTAGGCTATCTTTATGTAGAGCAAACATTATTTTTTTCAGATCCTCAGAGAGTTCTTTGCCATGAGGTGCCATGTTGAACTTCCAGTGACCAGTATGAGAGAGTGAGAGCGATAACACCAAATTTAACACACCTGCTCCCCATTGAAACCTGAAACCTTGTAACTCTAAAGAGTCACATGACACCAGGGAGGAAAAATTGCTAATTGGGCCCAATTTAAACATTTTCACTTAGGGTGTACTTACTTTTTTGCCAGCGGTTTATACATTAATAGCTGTGTGTTGAGTCATTTTGAAGGGATAGCACATTTACACTGTTATACAAGCTGTACACTCACTACTTTACATTGTAGCAAAGTGACATTTCTTCAGTGTTGTCACGTAAAGAAGATATAATAAAATATTTACAAAAATGTGAGGGGGGTGTACTCACTTTTGTGAGATACTGTAGATAGGTAAGTTTGCTCCATCTGCATCCATTCCCCCCTTGCCCTGTACTGTTCCTCCAGATTTTGTGCCCCTTGTCTGTCTTCAATGTTCCCTGTTCAGTTTCTCTCATCTGCCTCCAACACCCTAGTGTACTGCTCCTCTTTCTGTCCCCACTATCCACCTCCAGCAATCCTCTGAACAGCTCATTTTGCCCACCTCAGTGCCCATCTGTATTGCTCCTTTTGTCAGCTTTGAGCACCACTTGTACTGCTCCTCTAGACTGCCTTACTCCTTTACTCCATATGTCCAGCTCACATACCACCTTGTACTGCTCCTCTAGTCTGCCTATATCTACCCAATATGAGCTGGACTATGCTCCTCCTTCTCATCCAGAATATCCCACCCCTTAGCCAATACTGCACTTCTCCTTACCCACCAGTGTCCAGCCAAGCAGTAGGCAACATGCCAACCACAGGTAGATTTACATAGCAGCACCTGCAGGCATTTTAACAAAATAGGTAATGATCACACAGCCAATTCAACTTGCTGTTTACTTGCTGTAACTTGCTTTTTACCAAACAGGTACAAAGTTAGAAACATACATAACACAAAATGGGTTTAGGATGGCAAAGAGCATGCCTACACTGCAGAAAACAACAGATTATGAAGGTTGCAAAAACATAGACTCTTTACTAGTCAGGGTAACATGTGGCTGCTTAGCATAGTCTTTTTAAGACTTTATAACTACTGTGATTCTAGATTCTAGTTCACTACTTAAAACAGTTCAAAACAAAAACAGCTTGGAATACTTTGTTAGTAATTGGGGAGCCCCCCCCCCCCCCCCAGTAGCTGGCTGGGTCTTCTTGAGAGGCTGCATTCTATTAATCCCCAGCCCAGCTGTCTGCATGCCAGTACTGAGAGTGGAGGGCCTCTCATCTGGCTGCAGATCACTTGCCCATTTATCTCTACCTCATTAGGTGTGACCTCCCTGAGCTGCTAAAGGAGGGAAGCTGAGGAATGTATCTTCCTTGTGGGTCAGGGGTCCAGTCCTGGGGAAAAAAGTGTGGGAACTCCCAACCAAGATCCACTCTACCCAACCCCAAAAAAAAAATGATACACTCATATGCTCGAACGCTTCAAAAGTGGTATTTTTCATCCAATTTTCGTATTGTGTGTATGAAGCTTAACTGTTAGTACATAAAAAAAAAAAACAATCCTCAGTAAACATAAATACGGTAATTCTCTGAATAATCAGCATTCATTCAATTGTTCTTCCATGCAAATGTGAACATCATGTTCTGATCTTTATTGGGGAATTTTATTTTGTATATAGAGGTGTCCTTTTATGAAGCCAGTGAAATCTATTCACTGCTTCATTCTCCGGCATTCACAGAGGAGATCTTTCTCCTCTGTGTGCCAGTTTATGAAGCGGAGTAGATCGCTTCACCCTTGGAGGAGTGAAGAGATCTACAAATGCTTCTAACACTGGAGAATGGCCCCTGATACTGGAATATTGTGAGACTTTACGATATTACAGCACAGAAACACTGAGATGTCAGTTTATTAAGCAGTGATAGATTATCACTACTCAGTACACAGACAGACGGTGTGATTACATGTTAATAAAATAAAGAGTCCCCCCTACATAATATATACATGTATACACACACACACACATTATATATATACACATGTATATATACACACATACACACATTATATATACATATATAAATACACACATACACACATTATATATATATATACATACACATTTTTATTATATATATATATATATATATATATGTATACACATACATATGACAGGGAGACATGGTTACTGTCTTGGGGGGTCTGAACGAGGTAGAAGGAAGTTAATTATCTTCCTCTTTCCTCCTCAGATCCCCCGAGATTCTCTCTTCACTCCCGCTTCTCCACCTCTGAGTTGGTGAATCGGGGAGTGTGAATTCTGACTCAGATCGCCAGTGAAGTGCTGAGATCGCAGCTTCATAAACTGGCCGTTACTGTGTCATTCTATGAGGATTCTCCATGTGTGGAGTTAATCGGCGGGAGAACAAGTTCAAACACTTCTCCCCCCGATTATGTCTGGTTCATAAACTGTTTATGGGCTGTGATCAGCGGCGATCCTTGGGATCTCGGCTGATCCCTGCTTTATAAAAGGACACCAGAGTGTTTATGTGGTGAGTTTACACTTTTCATTGAACAACATTTTGGATAACACATGATTAAACGGAAAGGTCATAAATTAACTGCACATTATCTGGACAGAATGCTTGGGGAGATAGTGATGTGTTCCTGCTTAGGAGATGTGTGTTAGCTTGGGGGGCTGCAAACTCTGCAGGGCTCCAACACACTCGCTGCTATTCCAACCCTTCACACATATCCACATAAACTTCCCTCCTGGCATTAAACTTTGGCAGGTATTGTGCTCAGCTTACCACCCCAAACTGATGTTCCTCCCTCAGCTCACCTCTCTCCCTGCATGTCCTATGAGCAGAATAGCTGTGCTCCTCCTCTGGGTTCTCTCATCATATGGCACTGAAGATAGCGGAGGGGGGGGGGATTCAGCGGGACACACAGAGCAAGTATGCAAGAGACTGGGGGGGTGGGGGTGGGGAGACAAAAAATCAGGAGGGGCCGGCGGGGAGGAGCGCATCACGAGAGGTCTGACTAAACACAATCGCTTAGCAGCAGGGACCTGATCTACCCGTCAGCTAGCTGTGATTGACAGGTGGATCGAAGCGGAAGCTGTCATGGGGCCCCCTACTGGCAATGCCTGAATGGTCAGTCTCCCCTGGGGTGCGTCACTTACTATTGCGAGTTGTGTCGGCGGCTGCTGGTGTAGCACCTGCCACACAGCTCGCATACTTCAAAGTCTTGCAGGACACAGCTGCTAACGGGAACTGAGTTCCTGTTGTGGAAAAAGTACAAGAACTCCGTTCCCATGCGTTCCTGAAGGACTTGAGCCCTGCTGTGGGTGTCCTGGAACCCAGGGAGTTGTGAGAGATGGAGTTAAAGGGGCATGTATCTGCATTGTAGCACGAAGAGTAAATGGGTACTCCTCTACAGCATAATGAGAAACATCTAAATCAGGCATCATTTTCTGCATCCTGAGAGACAAATGAAAATGTCATTGTGACCTTCAGCTATAGTAAATGATACTTAGGGCAGTCTTGAATATATCCAATGTTACTGTATACATTATGAAACCCGTGTTTCTTACATTATGTTGCAGTGAATTTTTTTTTCTTTTTTAGTTTCTTCCTTTGTTTTTTTATTACTCTATTATTATGTCCATAGAGCTGTGTATATGGTGGTTGTCTATCAGTATATATATTGTTTGCAAATCATGCTTTCTAATTATGCAACCATGTTCTCTTGTACTCGTTCTTTGTCAGGAAAATTTAGGTTTTAGAATTTTGCAAGTACACTCTGCCTTCTGTCTTTCCCTGCTTATATCCTTGGCTAATGCTTACTTCTATCGCTACACCCAACATTCTATTCCCTCAAATACATTTTAGTGCATAAGTTATATATAACAATGTAAACAAAAATGTCTTCTTTGTTACCAGTTTGATTTGGGTGTTATGGTCTTTACTCTAATTTCAATATGTTAAAATATTCCATAGCATGTGTAGGAGAGTGATAAGCAGATGTGCTAAAGAAAGTTGAAAAAAATATTCTCTATCCACTTCAGCCCCAGAAGGTTTTACCCCTTTCCTGACCAGGCCATTTTTTTCAATACAGCACTGCATTACTTTAACTGACAATCGTACGGTCATGCAATGCTTTACCCAAACAAAAATTTATGTCCTTTTTTTCCTGACAAATAGAGCTTTCTTTGGTGGTATTTGATCACCTGAGTTTTTATTTTTTGCGCTATAAACAAAAAAATACAGATAATTTTGAAAAAAAAAAAACATGTTTTACTTTCTGCTGTAAAACATATCCAATAAAAAAAAATCGGATTTCTTCATCAAATTAGGTTAATATGTATTCCGTTACATGTTTTTGGTAAAGAAAATCACAATAGTCATATATTGACTGGTTTGCGCAAAAATTATAGCGTCTACAAACTAGGGGATATTTTTATGGAATTTAGTAATGGCGGCAATCAGCGATTTTTAGGGGGACTGCGACATTGCGGCAGACAGATCAGACACCTAACTGACACTTTTGACACTTTTTGGGGATCTCTACACGCGATCGGAAAAAGTCTGATCGGATTTTGTTGTCGGAAAATTTTAGATCCTGCTCTCAAATTTTTTCCGTCGGAAAAAGTCCGCTAGAGCCCACACACGATCATTTTATTCCGACAACATAATCAGATTGGACATTTTTTATCGAAATATCCGACCATGTGTACGGGGCATAACTGGGAATCGGTTAACATCAGGGGCGATTAAAGGGTTAAGTGTGTCCCTAGGGAGTGCTTTCTAATTGTGGCGGGAGTGCTTTGACTGGGAAAAGAAAAAGATCCGTGTTCCTGCTTAGTAGAAACACAAGATCTCTCTCTTTCCCTCTCACAGAACGGCGATCTGCCTTGTTTACATAGGCAAACCGGCATTCTGTCTCTCTACGAACGATTGCCAGGTTCCCGCTAATTGGCTCCTGCTGTGTTCAATCACAACGGGAGTGGGTTGACTGTGGCACGCACGCGCCCCAAACGTCGCACACAGAATCACTTACAGGTACATGATTTCACGCAGCCGGGCCGCCCTGCCGCAGTATATATGCAGTCCGGAAGTGGCTATTATGGTGTTCAGGAAAAAGTCAGAAGATGGAAGAGCTTACAATCTGTTACAGCAGCCTTTCTCACCCTTTTTTCACCAGCAGAACATGTCCAGGTCTCAGGGAACCCCTGGTAAGATTAGTCTATTGATGGTCATTAAGAAAATACCCCCTACATTGGTGGTGACTAGTGGGAAGATTGCCCTCATTAGAGGGGTAGTCAGAATAACACCCTTGCAGTCATGTTGTCGACTCTGCCAAGTGGTGTTGGACCTGCAACTATTCAGGCACCATTAAAAGGGCGGGGGGGTCAGTTGTTACAGCTGAAGGAACCCCTTGCCATCCCTGGAAGCAGGGCCGGTGCTACCACTAGGCAAACTAGGCAGCCGCCTAGGGCGCCCTGCTGCCTGGGGGGCACCTGGCCACTGGTGTTTCTACTCTCTTCTCTCTGCAGCAAGCAACTAAGTCTCAGCATCAGCAGGCAGCCGCCGTTCCATTCGCAGATTGTGCCAGAGGAGCAGCAGCGGTGGAGGACTGTGTCTGTCTCCCGTCTCCCGAATGAATTGAAGCAAACATTCATTGATGGGCACTGGTAGGCTGCATTGATGGGTGCTGGTGAGGCTGTATTAATTGGCGCTGGTAGGTTGCATTTGATGGGCGCTGGTGAGGCTGCATTGATGGGCACTGGTAGGCTGCAATGATGGGCGCAGGTGAGGCTGCATTAATGGGCACTGGTGAGGCTGCATTAATTGGCGCTGGTAAGCTGCATTAATGGGCATTGGGGAGGCTGTATTGATGGGCACTGGTAGGCTGCATTAATGGGTGCTGGTGAGGCTGCAATAATGGGCGCTGGTGAGGCTGAATTGATGGAAGCTGGTAGGCTGCATTTGATGGGCACTTCATTAAAAAGGTGGAGTAAACAAGGGCCTGGCAAAAGGGGTGGGGTCAGGGGTGGAGCCAGGGGGGGCGGCAAAATTAGGTTTTGCCTAGGGTGCCAAAAATCCTTGCACCAGCCCTGCCTGGAAGAACCCTAGTGTTCCATGAAATTCCAATGCAAAATATGGGAGAGTATACTGTGCAATCTATTATATAGGAAGATGCTTTGTGCTTTTTTTTTGATATTGAAATATGTAATTAGAGTATGGATAAGGAAGGTGACCTGTTGGGGTGGGGCCAAGAGCTGCTAACCTGCCTAGGACCTTGTTTAGTTGTTATCCTCCCCTGAAAAAGCACTGTCTATATAACAGTGCATCATGATGTTAGCACAGTTCCCTACATTATTGTTGAGTAAAAGGGGCAGCATGTAACCCTTCACCCAAAGGAAGTGCAACGCAGGAAGCTCTATAAGGGACAGTGTGGGAGAGGAGGTGACTATTGTAGCAGGAGCTGAATTTTTTTATATTAAAATCTGCTGTTTAACTGCTTCCTGCCGGCCCACTGTACATAAACAGTGGGATGGGAAAAGCGCCAATGGGGGTTGATGTAGCTGTAAGTCACTCTGCATCAAAGGCTGGTGCACAGCTTAAAGAGCGTGCACCCAGGAGCCCTGTGTTTGCTGTGTCCCTTGGACGCGGCAGATCAAATTAACAGGTACAGAACCAATTAAGTTGGTCTTGAATAATGTGATCTCTGTGCCCAATCACAGCAATCACATGGTCAACATAGGAAAGTGAAAGTAAACATTGTTTCCCTCTGCTCTGACAACCGATCTCTGTGAGAGCAGAGAGAACCAATATTTACTTTCACTTTCTGTTACTACAGCCTGTGAGTGTACCCTTCCTGTCACGTTGTATGTACACTCAGACTGCAACGCCAGCCTACCCACAGTGTCCCAGATCACTGCACTCAGTGCAATACAAATAAACAGTGTAGCCAACCCCCTGTCTCCTGTCCCAGTGTCACCAGTGCTGCTAATAACACCATACCTCATACTAGCATTCTGATCACCGCCATACCTTATATCAGCATCCTGATGACCGCCAAACCAACTTCTTGATCATGGCCATACACCATACTAGCATCCTGATCACTACCATACCCCATACCTGCAATCTGATCAGTGCCATACGCTATACCAGCGTCCTGATCACCACCATACCAGCATCTTGATCACCACTATACTCCATAACAGCATCCTGATCACTGCCATACCCCATACCAGTGATCTGATCACAGCCTTACCAGTGTCCTAAACACTGCCATACCAGTATCCTGATCATTGCCATACAAGTTATTACATTATTGTTTCCACTGTCCTGATGCTCCAGGGCCTCCAAAAATGTGATAGGTAGTCAGGCAATTAGATGCATATTTTATGCCCCTAGAAAGCCTTAAGGCACACCTTGGAATTTGGGCCTCAATGTGTTAGCCATAGTTACACATAGAGCCATAGTTAGCCGGCTGTGAAAAAGTCTTACACATGTGGATATTTGCATACTTGGGGGGAGTGGCAAAATGTATTTTGAGTTGGAATTTTAAGTATGTCTATGCTTTGTATTAGAAAAATCTTAATAATTGACAGCTTTGTGTAAAAAAAAAAAATACATTTTCATTTCCTTTTCACATTTTCCAAAAACTTGTGGCAAAAAAATACGCAGGACTCATTATGCCTCTTAGGGGGTGTTCTCTTTCCAAATTGTTGTAATTTTGTGAATGTTTTCACTGTCCTAGTGCTCCAGGGCCTCCAAAAATATGATAGATAGTCAGGAAATTAGATGCATAATTCATGCCCCCTAGAATACCTCAAGGCACTTATTGGATGTTGGACCCCTCTGTGTGGCTAGACTGAGACGTGGTATCTCCTTACTTGGGAGGAGTAGCAGAATGTGTTTTCGGGTGTAATTCTATGCCTATGCTGTGTGTGAGAGAAAAATTGACAACTGTATTAAATTGACAACTTTGTGTAAAAAAAAATAAAAAAAAAATATTGGAGATACGTTTAAAGTGGAAGGAGCATGCTGAAGAGCTGGGGAGCAAGGAGAGTGAGGCACGGTGCGATTTGTAGGAGAAGGGGGCTCAGTCACCTTTCCCGGTGGAGAGCGAGAGGACAGAGAGAGCTAGAGGACCGGCGCCAGGATGAGAGAGAGAGGACCGGCACCAGGGTGTGAGAGAGAGGACTAGCGTGGGGGGGGGGGGGGGGCGGCATAAAGCACTGACAGGAGGAGCAGCCAGAGTCTGGTGAGAGCGGATGCACAGCCTCAAAAAAAGGAATAAGGAAATAATTTGCACCCATACAAAACTGAGGGGCATGTTCACAAATGCCAGGAGCCTAGCTAACAAAATAGATGAGCTGGAGCTGCTGTTATACAAGGAGGATTTCAACTTTGTGGGTATATCAGAAACTTGGTTTAAAAGTGCACATGATTGGTCAGCATCTATCCAGGGGTATACATTGTATCAAAAGTAGAGTAGAAGAGAAGAAGGGGTTTGCCTATTAATCAAAAATTATTGGTTAATGAATGTGAGGGATGACATTGCAGATAGCGAAAAGGGGGAGTTAGAGTCCCTGTGGGTGGAGTTTCAAAGGGAAGAGACAAGTGGGAAATGAATAGTGGGGATGGGGGAATGAGGAGGAGTTGGCGCTCCTATCACAGTTTGAAATGGCAGCGAGGCAGGGCAATGTCATCATAACGGGGGACTTCAACTATCCAGATACTGATTGGGTGGAGGGGATGACTATCTCTTTCAAGGCTTTTCATTTCTTAAAGCGGTTGTAAATAGCTGGACATTTTTTTTTTTGGTACCTGCCAGATAATGTCATAATGTTAAACTTACCTTAAAAGGAAAGCCCTCCCACACCAAGATCTGATAACTGTAGGTGCTCTCATCTTCACCCATCTTCACCCATCTTGCTTCCAGGTTTGCGGACTCCGGGTCTGTGACTGGCTGCAGCTTTGATGACATCACTCCTGCGCATGCGCACGGAAGCTACCATTCATGGCACAGGGCTCTGAAGAAACAGTATGGGTGGCTGCCGTTCCTTCAGAGCACATGCACCAATGATGTCACTGGTTGCATGTACAGTAAATATTTCCTAAACGGTGCACGTTTATAGCTATTCATTCTACCTATAGGTAAGCCTTATTATAGGCAAGAGATGGAAGTTTACTTCCTCTTTAAACGTCTTACAGGACAACTTCATGTTCCAGTTGGTGGATGCTCCAACTCGAAAGAATGCTTTACTAGATCTATTAATTACAGATAAAAGGGCTCAAAATTTCAAGTCCTGAGCTACTAGCCAGGCCTCAAGGGTTACTCGCCACCAGTTGCCCCACCCAACCCCTGCCCGGCCCCGCCCCTAATTCCACCTCTAAACACGGCCTCATAAATTATATCATGAAATTGCTCTTAAATTTTTTATGCAAATTAATCAACTTTATCCATGCTCATCAATGCAGCCTCACCCGTGTCCACCAATGCAGCCTCACCCGTGTCCACCAATGCAGCCTCACCCGTGTCCACCAATGCAGCCTCACCCATGTCCACCAATGCAGCCTCACCCTTGTCCACCAATGCAGCCTCACCCTTGTCCACCAATGCAGCCTCACCCTTGTCCACCAATGCAGCCTCACCCGTGTCCACCAATGCAGCCTCCCCCGTGTCCACCAATGCAGCCTCCCCGTGTCCAACAATGCAGCCTCACCCGTGTCCACCAATGCAGCCTCACCCGTGTCCACCAATGCAGCCTCACCCATGTCCACCAATGCAGCCTCACGCGTGTCCACCAATGCAGCCTCACACTTTAACACCAATGCAGCCTCACCCGTGTACACCAGTGCAGCCTCACCCGTGTACACCAATGCAGCCTCACCCGTGTCCACCAATGCAGCCTCACCCGTGTCCACCAATGCAGCCTCACACTTTAACACCAATGCAGCCTCACCCGTGTCCACCAATGCAGCCTCACCCGTGTCCACCAATGCAGCCTCACACTTTAACACCAATGCAGCCTCACCCGTGTCCACCAATGCAGCCTCACCAGTGTCCACCAATGCAGCCTCACCCGTGTCCACCAATGCAGCCTCACCCATGTCCACCAATGCAGCATCACCCATGTCCACCAATGCAGCCTCACCCGTGTCCACCAATGCAGCCTCACCCGTGTCCACCAATGCAGCCTATCACTTTAACACCAATGCAGCCTCACACTTTAACACCAGTGCAGCCTAACACTTGTCCACCAATGCAGCCTCACACTTTAACACCAGTGCAGCCTCACACTTTAACACCAGTGCAGCCTAAAGCCCCATACACACGGTCGGAAAATCTGACCATCAAATCCATCGGATTTGGTCCGATGGATTTAGTCCGACACTGGTGTTGCATACACACGGTCGGACAAAGTTGTCGGAAAATCCGATCATTCTGAACGCGGTGACGTTTATTGCCTACGACGGGACTACGTAGAGGCTAGTAGCCAATAGCTTTGGTCTTGTAATGTGATCAGAGCATGCGTAGCACTTTGTCCGTCGGAATTCGCTACACACGATCGGATTTGGTGTGATCGGACTTTGTTGTCAAAAAATCTATCCAGCAGGAGATAGGACTTTGTCCGTCGGACAATCCGATGGAAACTGTCCGATGGTGCCTACACACGGTCGGAATTTCCGACAACATTGTCCGATAGGACAGAATCCATCGGAGAATCCGACCGTGTGTATGGGGCTTAACACTTGTCCACCAATGCAGCCTACCTGTGTCCTGAATGAAGGGGAGCAGAGAAGAAGAGCATTGCTGGCCGGATGATATGAGCGCAGTTGGACATGCTGGAACAGCTTTGATTTAAATTGCCGTGTGTTCCCGCCGTTCGGCGTCCCGTACAGCCCCGCCCCCTGGCCAGGGAACTTTGATACACATCATTCGTCCCGGGTTGGACGGGTGAACTGTCTATCAAATTCCCCGGGACCAGGGGGCGGGGCTGTGTGTGAAAGCGAGCGCAGGGAACACACATCGATTTAAATCAAAGCCAGCGCCGCTAGTTATGTTCCCTGCGCTCATATCATCCGGCCGGCTCTGTCCTCTCTCTTCCCCTTCATGAGCACTGGGAAAGGGACTCGCCGGCCGGCAGTGCTCGCCCCCCCTCGCTCCCAGACAGCCCTTCCTCGCCAGCCCTCAAAATTTACTCGCAAAATGCGAGCAGGCGAGTGTAAATTTTGAGGGCTGCAGATAACACAGATCTGGTTGCAGATGTGGAGATACAGGAAAATTTTGGATCCAGCGATCACAGTATAATTACATTCAGTATAAATTATAGGAAAAGAGGACCCAAGGGTAGTACGAAAATACTAAACTTCAAAAGAGACAACTTTTCTAGTTTCTGTGCTCAATACTGCAAGATATTATTTGGGACCAAATCCTAGAAACATTGAACACTGAGGAAGAAAGGGAGTGCTTTAGGAACATATTAAATAAAGGTATCACTAAGTGTATTCCAATGGATAATAAATATAAATGAGCAAAGGTGGCTAAACTTTAACACATTAAAGAGAAAAAAATGGCCTTCGAGAAATATAAGGCTGAGGGGTCATTGTCAGCATTCCAGCACTATAAGGAATGCAATAACAAATGTAAAAATGCAATCAGAGCAGCTACAATAGACTATGAAAGGCACATAGCGGAGGAGAGCAAAATAAATCCCAAGAAATGTTTTACTATATCAACCGTAAAAAATCGAGGTCAGAGCATATTGGCCCCATAAAGGATGATGATGGGAAATTGATTACAAATGACAAGGAGAAGTCAACAGTACTAAATGCTTTCTTCTCCTTGGTTTTTGCACAGGAAAAAGAGGGGTATAACAATGACTTATTATTATTAACATGTAGCAGGATGTAACCTTGTGGTTAACAGAAGCCGATGTCCAGAAAAGACTAGAAAAGACTAAGGCCGCGTGCACACGATCGGACTTTCCCGCGGGATTGTCCACTGGACTAGAGTCTGCCGGACATTCCGACCGTGTATGGGGCTCCGGCTTCGGCGACGAAGAAGAAAGCCGGGCTCCTCCGTTAGTGAAAGAGCTAGTAAAAGAGCAGAAGATAGCGGAGGAGTCCGTCGAGAAGACCCCCCAAGACGGAAGAAGACCCCCGGAGCTGTGCAATAAAGTATTTAAAAAAATGGTGTTGTTTTTTTATTTACACTTTTTTCCTTAGGTGAATGGGTAGGGGTACATCGTACCCCATACTCATTCACATAGGGTGGGGGGCTCCCGGATTCCGATAAGCCCCCCGCCCGCAGACCCCGACAACCAACGGCCAGGGTTGTCGGGAAGAGGCCCTTGTCCTCATCAACATGGGGACAAGATGCTTTGGGGTGGGGGGGCGCAGGGCCCCCCTTTCCCCAGGGCACATGGCCTGGTACGGCTAAGGGGGGGGGGCGCTCGCTCGTCCCCACCCCCTTTCCTGACCAGCCGGGCTGCGTGCTCGGATAAAGGTCTGATATGGATTTGGGGGGACCCCCACGCCGTTTTTTCGTCGTAGGGATTCCCCTTTAAATCTATACCAGGTGACGGGGCTAGCGCAGCGGCATTGACTGCTTTCGCTAGTCCCGTCTACCTGGAGTCACGTTCTAAATGAACGGACTTTCCTCCGTGTGTGGGCAAGTCCGTTCATTTCAAAAGTCCCGTGGACTTTGGCCAAAACTCTGGTGGACAATCCGGAATTGTCCGCCAGAAAAGTCCGGGCATGTGTGGGCAAGTCCACACGTTCGGAAAGTCCGGCGGACCTCCGCTGGAAGGTCCGGCGGATTGTCCGCTGGACTAGGTCCGGCGGACAATCCCGCCGGAAAGTCCGAGCGTGTGTACGCCGCATAACACAAATAAATCACCAGGACCGGATGGCTTACACCCAAAAGTCCTCAAAGAACTCAGTACGGTTATAGCCAGACCGCTATTCCTAATTTTTATGGACAGCATAATGACAGGAATGGTACCAGCTGATTGGCAAAGGGCAAACGTGGTACCAATATTAAAAAAGGCCCAAAACATTTACCTGGGAACTACAGACCAGTCAGTCTAACATCGATAATATGTAAACTGTCGGAGGGGATGATAATGGACTATATCAAAGAATTTGTTGATGAAAATAGTATCATTAGTAGTATTCATTGCAAAAGACACACGGGAGGGTGCAAAAACCTTGTACATTACCATTAACACATTTATTACAAATACCAAGACAAATGGATGCTCACAAGCAGATAAAAGCAATATGTATATATGTCACAAAAAATAGACTACACCCGATTGGATGACTGACGCATTTCCGGGGACAGACCCCCTTCCTCAGAGCTGATCCAATCCAATATTCAGTGGCTATTTATATGGTCATGCACATGGGGTCCACCTTCAAAATCAAGGGGGATAGTAATCAGCATGGGTTTATGCAAGGACGTTCTTGCCAAACCAATATATCGATATGTGGTGTATCTTGATCTTGCAAAAGCATTTGATACAGTTCCCCGTAGATTCCCCTTATTATATGCTTACCTGTAGCAAAAAGTGGATTGCAAGGGTTTACAACCACTTTAACCTCCCTGGCGGTATTCCCAGGGAGGAATTTCAGTACCATTAGCGGTAACCCCGAGCCAGACTCGGGGCTGCATCGCAGGATACAGGGAAAGTTATTTTCATATTTAGGGGGGGCACATGGGGGGTACAGGGACAAAAGCAGGGGGGCAACTATAAAATGCAATTTTATATATATATATATATATATATATATATATATATATATATATCCTGGGGCCCTTTACTACGATCCCACAACAGGTCCTTTCACATGTTCTGCAGTGAGCTTCCTTCCTACTGTATTGGGGCCCCCCAGGGTGGCAGAAAAGAAGAGATATACAGTGGTGTGAAAAAGTGTTTGCCCCCTTCCTCATTTCCTGTTCCTTTGCATGTTTGTCACACTTAAGTGTTTCGGAACATCAAACCAATTTAAACAATAGTCAAGGACAACACAAGTAAACACAAAATGCAATTTGTAAATGAAGGTGTTTATTATTAAAGGTGAAAAAAAATCCAAACCATCATGGCCCTGTGTGAAAAAGTGATTGCCCCCCTTGTTAAAACATACTATAACTGTGGGTGTCCACACCTGAGTTCAATTTCTCTAGCCACACCCAGGCCTGATTATTGCCACACCTGTTCACAATCAAGGCATCACTTAAATAGGAGCTGCTTGACACAGTAAGGTCCACCAGAAGATCCTTAAAAGCTACACATCATGCCGAGACCCAAAGAAATTCAGGAACAATTGAGAAAGAAAGTAATTGAGATCTATCAGTCTGAAAAGGGTTATAAAGCCATTTCCAAAGCTTTGGGAATCCAGCGAACCACAGCGAGAGCCATTATCCACAAATGGTGAAGACATGGAACAGTGGTGAACCTTCCCAGGAGTGGCCGGCCACCTAAAATTACCCCAAGAGCGCAGCGACGACTCATCCAAGAGGTCACAAAAGACCCCACAACAACGTCCAAGGAACTGCAGGCCTCACTTGCCTCAGTTAAGGTCAGCGTTCATGCCTCCACCATCAGGAAAAGACTGGGCAAAAATGGCCTGCATGGCAGAGTTCCAAGGAGAAAACCACTGCTGAGCAAAAAGAACATCAAAGCTCGTCTCAATTTCTCCACAACACATCTTGATGATCCCCAAGACTTTTGGGACAACATTCTGTGGACCGATGAGACGAAAGTGGAACTCTTTGGAAGGTGTGTGTCCAAGTATATCTGGCGTAGAAGGAACACTGCATTTCAGAAAAAGAACATTATACCAACAGTAAAATATGGTGGTGGTAGTGTGATGGTCTGGGGCTGTTTTGCTGCTTCAGGACCTGGAAGACTTGCCGTGATAAAAGGAACTATGAATTTTGCTGTCTACCAAGAGATCCTGAAGGAGAATGTCCGACCATCTGTTCGTGTACTCAAGCTGAAACGAACTTGGGTTCTGCAGCAGGACAATGATCCTAAACACACCAGCAAGTCCACCACCGAATGGCTGAAGAAAAACAAAATGAAGACTTTGGAGTGGCCTAGCCAAAGTCCTGACCTGAATCCTATTGAGATGTTGTGGTATGACCTTAAAAGGGCCGTTCATGCTCGAAAACCCTCTAATGTAACTGAATTAGGACAATTCTGCAAAGATGAGTGGGCCAAAATTCCTCCAGGACGCTGTAAAAGCCTCATTGCACGTTATCGCAAACGCTTGGTTGCAGTTGTTGCTGCTAAGGGTGGCCCAACCAGTTATTAGGTTTAGGGGGCAATCACTTTTTCACACAGGGCCATGATGGTTTGGATTTTTTTTCACCTTTAATAATAAACACCTTCATTTACAAATTGCATTTTGTGTTTACTTGTGTTGTCCTTGACTATTGTTTAAATTGGTTTGATGTTCCGAAACACTTAAGTGTGACAAACATGCAAAGGAACAGGAAATGAGGAAGGGGGCAAACACTTTTTCACACCACTGTATGTCACCAGCATACCAAGAAAATATAAGGGTCCAAAGCAGTGGGAGAACTATCAGGGTTGCAAAGGTTGTCTTGCCACCGGGCCTTGGTGTTCTGCCACTGTGGTGTTCCCCAGCCTCCTCTTGCTGTCCTACTCCTGCTATTGACAGTGCTGGTCTGGCAATTGTCTCCTTGGCAGCGGCGGCAGTCTATTAGGACCTAGTGCTGGTGACATTATGGGTGCATGCAGGGGAAGGCTGGCACTATTGGTTGTAGAGAGCCGAGCCCCCAGCTGGTCACCTAGCTGCAGTAATGCTGTATAACCTTCTCTGTTGACATGCTGATCGGGATATGGTCCAGGTGATGCTCCAAGTCAGATCTAATAAACAGAGTATTTATTTGCATCAAGAGTACAACCACATCAACCATATGTTCAGCAGCCATGTGGGCTCTATGCCTGTAAGGTGTGGGCTTTGATTAATAAAATCACTATGATATTTAACACTAGGATTTGACTAGGAGCATCACCTGGATTGCATCATGACCAGCATGTCAGAGAAGGCTACACTGCTGCTAAGCAACCTGCAGGGAGGTCAACTGTCTACTCTACAACCATTAGAGATGGGCTTGGGTGTGCCCGATTCCGCCAGGAAGCCGACACTGCACGTGGCTAATCACAAGCAGTGAGACATTTCTGATCTGTGCAGCTGCGGACTGGCAAATGTCTCACTGCCTGTGATTAACGCTGTGCAGTGTGGGCTTCCTGGCGGGCTTGGGCATGTGGGGTTTTGAACATGCCCATCTCTAACAACAAATTGTGCTGGCCCTTCTGTACATCAGCCCCATAAAGTAACCAGCACTGGGTTCCAATGTGCCGCTGCTGCCATGGAGACAGAGACTAGCGATGTGAATAGCCGGGACAGGACAGCAACCCTGGTAGTTCCACCACTGGTCCACACTGGGAAGATTCCCCCATCCACCTATAATGTGTAGATGGGAGAATTGGATTATTTCCTTTTTTTTTTCATTCAACCTACTAGTTAAATGAATCAATATATGGGCTGCCTAAGTGCTAAGACCAGCCATAGGCAGTTTAAATCTCAGCTGGTTCAGCAGAAACTGGCTGAGATTCGAACCATTAATGAGCAGGCTGAATGTACCAAGTTGATCGATCAATTTGGGAGCCTGCCAGATAGTCTTATGATTATCACTAGTGGTTGCTATAGCCACTAGTGATAATCACTGTTTGTTGGGAGAATACAATTGCTGGGCAGGAAGGATATTCCCCTGTCACCACTGTCTGTGTTGATGGGGGAATCATGCAGGTTTCTTTCCTGCAATCTGTATATGCAGGAAAGAAATTTGCACCGTCTATTACCTGCCTAACTGAAAGTGAAAGTGAATTGTGAATGTCTTGAAAGAACAGGCGAGGGGGAGGTACAGATGGGGGAGAGAAGGGATGGAAATAATGCAGTTCAGTGATCACAGTGTACTGCAGGGCACACACTTACCCACGAGTCCAGGCTAGAAGCTCAGGCATCATTGACACACAGCCAGGAATGGTGCTGATTTTCATATTTCCTGACCATACATCCCCTCTCTTCAGATACAGCTGCACTCCGGGGATAGTGTGGGCGGGACTGGAAGACTCAGGAGGAACAGGGGCTGGGGAGGAGGAGGAGCTGTATTCATCTCTGCTCTAACGTACATGAGGAGAGTAAGGGGGTGACTGGACTCGCTGGGCTGTGAAAGAGTGTCATAGACTGACACTCAGCTCAGCTTGCAGTCACCACTCTTGGAATTTACAGTCTGGTTCTCCTGTCCTAAGGACGGGAGAAATCAGTCTTTTTTTTCAGTAACTGAGAGTCCTGGTGGAGTCCTTCCTGCAACTCGCTCTTCTCCCTGCCAATGAGGATGCAGGGGAAGGAGCAGATCGGGCGGCCGTGGTTGTGTGAGTGCTCGCATTATGCAGTGTCAGCGAGCAGAGGGAGGGGGAGGAATCACCTGCAGGGGCTGACTGGGCATACTCTCCCTTTCAATAGAGACTGTGTTACTCCAGCGGTGGCCTGAGTAGGATGTGGCGCATCCGCTACGAATGCAAACAAAAAGACATTGCCTTTTTTTTGGGGGGGGGGGGGGGGGGCACATGGTGGGGCACAGCATAATACTGGCCCCCTCTGCCCCCCCCCCCTAGGGACGCCATTGACCTTGTCCCCTGGATCCTGTGATGTCTCCCCGCTGTGTGTGCGAGCTGTCTCCTCGCTCGATTCACACAGTGCCAAGTGCCGCCGAGCTCCGCTCCCTGAGACCTTGCGATGTACGGGAGCGGAGATCAGTGCCAAATTCAAAAAAGTTAAAACACAGTACACATACAGTACACTGTAATCTTACAGATTACAGTACTGTATAAAAAAAAAATACACATCCCGTTTGTCCCTAGTTGTCTGCCCAGTGCCCTGCATGCACTTTTTATATTATAAATACAGTTTTTTCTGCCTGGAATTTGGACATGTCCATAGCAACCAAAAAGTGTCCCTTTATATCAAAAGTGGTTTTAGACCAGCTAGAAAACAGCGATAATAAATTAGAATCACTTGCAGAATTGAGCTATAGCGATTTGTGGGGAAATTCGTCATCAAGTACTAAATCTAATGACAGAGTCAATTCTGCAACTGAGCACATTTCTGTGTTTTTGATTTGATTGCATTATTGAATATTTTTTATTATTATTATATTATTCTTTGTTATAATTATTTATAATTATTTATTATATTATAATTTATGATTTTGTGTTTCAAACTTTATCATACCCGGGATGTCTACTAGACTCTGGTTTGGACAGATTTAAGTGAGTTATTATTAAGAACTGCAGGCCTACAATATAAAACGCCAATTTTCCGTGCAAAATAATTGTACCGCTTTCAGCACCTAAAATCAGAAATAATCATACCGCCAGGGAGGTTAATGTTGAAAAATGTAAAGTAATTCACTTGGGGGCTAAAAATGCCAATGAAAGTTACTCGCTAGGGGGAAAACCTCTGGGGGAATAGAGGATAGAGGAAGATCTAGGGGTCCTAATAGACCAAAGACTCAGCAATGGCATGCAATGCCAAGTTGCAGCAAGCAAAGCTAGTAGAATTGTTAGCATGCATAATCCTGCCACTTTATAAAACTAAAAGTATTCCCTCCAATTCTGGTCACCAATCCTCAGGAGGGAGGTGCAGGAACTGGAGAGAGTTCGGAGAAGGGCAACAAAGTTAACAAAAGAGACTGGAGGACCTCAGTTACGAGGAACGACTACAAGCACTAAACTTATTCTCTCTGGAGAAGAGATGCTTGAGAGGAGATATGATAGCAATATACAAATACCTCAATGGTGATACTTGCATAGGGAATAAACTGTTCAGTCTCAGGGAGTGTAAGAAGACACTGTGCCACTTGATGAAACTGGAGGAGAATCGGTTTAACCTTATGTCGCGTACACGCAATCCGACATTCTGACAACAAAATCCGATGTTTTTTTTCCAAGGGATGTTGGCTCAAACTTGTCTTGCATACACACGGTCACACAAAGTTGGTCAGAAATTCTGAACGTCAAGAATGCGGTGTCGTACAACACGTCCGATGAGCCGAGAAAAATTAAGTTCAATGGCCAGTGCTAATCTTCTGCTTGATTCCGAGCAAGCGTGGCACTTTGTGCGTCAGAATTGTCTACACGCGATCGGAATTTACGCAAATGGATTTTGTTGTCGGAAAATTTGAGAACCAGATCTCAAATTTTGTGCGACGGAAATTCCGATGGAAACTGTCTGAGGGAGCCTACACAAGGTCAGAATTTCCGACAACAAGCTCCGATCGCACATTTGCCGTCGGAAAGTCCGACCGTGTACGCGGCATTAGACTGCATAGGGGTTTTTTCACTGTCAGGACGGTAAGGATGTGGAATTCAGAAATAAATATATACGCTGCGCTTTCAAATATACTCTTCACATTATATATATGTAATAAGCAAAGTGCAAATATGCGTGTGAATCACACACCGCAATACATCCAGTAACTAGTGACTGTAAAAAGTGACAATAGTGCAACAAATAGTTATGAATATTTAAAAATGAACATATAAATGAAAATAAATAATCACAATAGTATGAAGTGCTATAACGTGCATCCATATGGTGATTGGTTGTATCAAAGTTATTGTTCATAAAATCATATAGTGTTCATGAAAACATATAGTGGACTCAATCCACTAAAACATATACATGAATAAAAAGTGCTTCCATGTGCATATGTGTCATCCAATTATTTCAATTAGAAAGTGCTTCTAAAGTCCATGCGATTTGGAAACTGCTGTGTAGATTATCCAAAACAAGCTGCAGTGATTCATGCAATTTGGAAACTGCTTTGTAGATAATCCAAAGCAACTCCCCCCTAGGTATTAAACGCTCACCTCTGAGCGTGTGACTTAAGCTTAGTCAATACATGCCTGTGAACCACCTCTGGGGCTCTGCAGTTTTAACCAGACTCCTGGACCCGTCAGCAATAGTATAGGCACATCAGTGCGCCACTCTGCATCAAGCAAACAGCAAACAACATGTAAAGATACCGGATCGGTATTGGGATGGTATGGGGTTCTTTCCTGACACCTGCTAAACGTCCGTCCTGTCCCCTTCCCAACGCGTATTGATACAGGGAACTTCCATATCTACTTCAGGGGGAAAATATGATAATTAATATTATATATTATTTTCCCCCCGAAGTACCAATACCGATCCGGTATCTTTACATGTTGTTTGCTATTTGCCTGATGCAGAGTGGCGCACTGACGCTCCTATAATATTGCTGACGGGTCCAGGAGTCTGGTTAAAACTGCAAAGCCCCAGAGGTGGTTCACAGGCATGTACAGTATTGACTAAGCTTAAGTGCAATGTCACACACTCAGAGGTAAGCTTTTAATACCTAGGGGGGAGCACCTAAGTGTGATCACTGTGGCTTGCTTTGGATTATCTACACAGCAGTTTCCAAATCGCATGGATCACTGCGGCTTGTTTTGGATTATCTACACAGCAGTTTCCAAATCGCATGGATCACTGCGGCTTGTTTTGGATTATATACACAGCAGTTTCCAAATCGCATGGACTTTAGAAGCACTTTCGAATTGAAATAATTGACACATATACACATAGAAGCACTTTTTATTCATCTATATGTTTTAGTGGATGGAGTCCACTATATGTTTTTATGAACACTATATGATTTTATGAACAATAATTTTGATACAACCAATCACCATATGGATGCACGTTATAGCACTTCGTACTAGTGTGATTATTTTCATTTATATGTTAATTTTTAAAGCGGTTCTGCACCCATCCCATAAACTAAGTCTCTATGGCTTCTCTAGCATGTTAGATGACAGAATTGATGGTTCAATTCTGCATCTTTTAAGCCTACCTTTCATGCTGGCTTCATCTGTCTTCTTCTCCCTGCGGGGGTGGGCGGGCTCTAAGCGGGGATCAGCGTAATTTCCTCTTCATTTGGCACTGTCTCCTGGGATCTGGTGTCATTCATCCAAGGAGTCAGTGCGGACATCCGACCCGAAATCTTGCGAGATTTGCGGACATCCAACCCGAAATCTCGCGAGATTTGCGGACACCCGACCCGAGATCTCACGAGATTTTAAGAATGTGAGATGTGTACACAGCTCGGCGCTGTTACCCGTGCGCATGCGCGGGAACCAGCGAGGTATGCTGGTTCCCATAACGAAAGGGAAAGAGGAAGTGATTGCTTGTGGGCTTCAAATGCCCACAAGCAAGATGACATCTGTCAAGAATTTTTTTTTAAACACTACATTGCTTCTAAAAACGGATGGAGAGAACGGGCAGCTTCAAAACAAGTAAGTAGATTCTAACATAGACATTATTTAGAATCATACACCAAAAAAAAACAAGGAGTTAAGTCAGTGCAGAACCGCTTTAAGTATTCATAACTATTTGTTGCACTATTGTCACTTTTTACAGTCACTAGTTACTGGATGTATCACAGTGTGTGATTCACACGCACATTTGCACTTTGGTTATCACATATACATAATGTGAAGAGTATATTTGAAAGCACAGTGTATATATTTGTTTCTGCTTTTATCTGCATGTTTTTATGAGACATGTTTAACGCTTGCAGCTGTTTCACGGTGCCATTTAGGCAATTTATTATCAGAGGAGGCTCACAGGATGTTTTATATATACCAAGGATGTGGAATTTACTTCTACAATCTGTGGTGTCAGCAGGAAGTATTGATAGTTTTGAAAAAAACTCTTGGACGTGTATCTTATCGAGCACAGTATACAAGGATACGGGAATTGATTATGAACATGCACAACTACACAGGTTGAACTGAATGGATCGGTGTCTATATTCAACCTTACCAACTATGTATTTATTTTCTTTTCGCAATTTCAAAAAACGTATAAAAAAAAATGAAGGCTTCAAAAGACTCACAATGCCTCTTAAAAAATACCTTGGGGTGTTTACTCTTCGAAATGGGATCATTTTTTGGGTGATTCTACTGTTCTGGTGCTCCAGTGCCTGTAATCTATGCACCTAGAAAGCCTGAAGGTGCTACTTGCATTTTGGGTCCCTCTGTGGGGCTAGGCTGTGAAAAAGTCTCACACATGTGGTATGGACACACTCGGGAGGAGCAGCAAAATGTGTTTTGGGGTGTATTTCTAAGTATGTCTATGCTGTTTGTTAGAAAGATCTTATTAATTGGCAACTTTGTGTAAAAAAAATATATATTTTCATTTTCTTTCCTACATACTGCAAAAACTTACATTTTAAAAAGACTCATTATGCCTTTCATTAAATACTTTGGAGTGTTTTCTTTCCCCCCGGTTTGGTTCGCACCAGAACATGCAAACCCTATTAAAGTCTATGGGACACGAACATGAATAATCAAAAATGCTAATTTAAAGGCTTATATGCAAGTTATGAAAAAAATGGAAGGATTCCCCCAAGGGTTTTTTTTAGGAGCTAGGTATTCTAATCAAGAAAGTTTATATAGTTTATAATATTGAAAAAACTTTATTGGACAAAATTAGTACAAGAATGGGAATAGGATTTAAATTATGAGTTCTGCCTACAGGTGTGTACAGTCATGTTCCATTACAGCTGTCAATTATTACACAGTACAACTATCAATTGACAGTACATTATGATATCCACACAAACACCCCTAGGGGTGGCCCCACTCTTGCCTATCACAGCTTGCCTATCACAGCTGTCACAGCCAAGAGACAGCAGTCGCCGGGAGGCCTCCCATCGAGGCAGAGATTTTAAATTTTTTTTCTATTTTTCGGGTCCGTTGGGTGGGGTTATTGAAGATGGATGGACATCACGGGACACTTTTTTTCTTTTTTAATAAAGGAATTGTCAAAAACTGTCTGTTGGGGTTTTTACTTTTTGACCCTTTTTTTGTTGACACTTTTTTGGGTGAATGAGTAGGGGTACAATGTACCTGATAACCATTAACATAGGAGGGGGCGGGACCTGGGGGCCCCCTGGTTAAAGGGGGCTTCCAGATTCTGATAAGACCCCCGTCTGCAGACCCCCACAACCAATGGCCAGGATTGTCGGGAATAGGCACCCCCACCATGTTGAGGACAAGTGGCCTGGTATGGTTCGGGGGGGCGCTCGCTCATCCCCCCTTCTTTCCTGCTTGCTCAGATAAGGATCTGGTATGAATCTTGGGGGGGGACCCACCACAATTTTATTTGTAATTGTGGCGTAGAGTTCACCTTAAAGTCCCAAAGGGCCTGGTATGGGTTTTGGAGGGGGCACAATGCTATTTTTTTTTAAATTTTGGTGTGAAGTTCCTCTTAAAATCTATAACAGATCCAAAGGGCCTGGTATCGATTTTGGGGGACCCCATGTTGTTTTTTTCTTAATTCTGTCATAGGGTTCCCCACCTCTCATCTGTCCATCCCTTTCCTGGCCTGCAAGGCTGCTTGCTCGGATAAGGGCCTGGTATGGATTTTAGGGTGGACCCCCATGCAATTTTTTTCTTAATTCTGTCATAGAGTTCCCCTTAACTACTTCAAAACACTGCATTATATACTCTGCACTGCACTATATATATATATATATATGTATTTATTTATATTTTATTTTATATATATATATATATATATATATATATATATATACACTAGACTGCCTGCACTGTATATATAGTCTACACTGGATGCACTGTATATATATATATATATTTTTTTTTTTCTATATCTCAGATTTTTGTTTATCACATGTGGCTTGCTGCTTATATACACTAGTTTTTGTCCAGCGCAGTCTTTCTTTATACATATATATATATATATACAGTATATATATATATATATATATATATATACACTACACTGTATTACATACTCTGCACTGCACTAAGTTTCCCAATTCTATTTCTAATTCTGTCCTCTGTTAGCCATGAGGGTGCTTCCTGAGATGTGTCATGAGGACAAACACTGCAGTTTTGGTTACTGAAGCCCCCTGATTCCCTTCGCCATCTTTCCATCCTTTGTAACCAGATGTTTATATACTTAAAGAGTTTTTGGAGATTTGTTTTGCTCTCCTCCGCAATGTGTCTGTCGTGTTCTATCTTAGCCGCCCTAATTGCACCCTTACATACCGTATTTGCCGGTGTATAAGGCGGCGGGGCATATAAGACGACCCCCTAATCTTACAGTTTTTTAAGCATTTTTTTCCTGTACTTACCGTATAAGACGACCCCCCTTCCAAGGCTTCCGAGGCTTCATTTTTCTTCCTTCTTGCTGGAGCTGGAGTGGGCGCCATATCCTTCTTCCTGCTTTTGCTGGAGCCAATCACGGCGAGCGATGTATTCTATTAATGAATACAAAGCCTTCTTGGATTGGCAGAGGCTGTAACATCATCAGCCCGCGCCTCTCTGACTCTCAAAGCCAATCCAAGCAGGCTACAGAGTAGCCTGCTCGGATTGGCAGAGGTTGTTACTCCAATCCGAGCAGGCTCTGTATTCATTTGAATACATCGCTCACTGGGATTGGCTCAGCGGTAGATACTGTATGTAGCCGAAGCTACATACAGTATTACCGAACACCCAGCAGGCATCCGAGGGGCTGACCCGGCGTATAAGACGACCCCTGCTTTTTGGCCAGTTTTTTTAAGTGTAAAAGGTCGTCTTATACGCCGGAAAATACGGTATCTTGTTTCATTCTTTGTAAATTCTGAATGCTGATGATGATCCATCAGCCTTGTATTTTTTGAAGGCTTTTTCCTTTGCTTTCATATGCATTTTTACATTAGAGTTAAGCCATCCAAGAATTTTGTTCACTCTTTTAAATTTATTACCCAATGGGATGCACTGGCTAATGCCCTTATTTAATATGCTCTTAAAGCAAACCCATATCTCCTCCGTGTTCTTTGTTTCTAAGATTTTATCCCAATTTAAATCTTCTAGCAAGGTTCGTAGTTTAGGGAAGTTGGCTCTTTTGAAATTCAGTGTCTTTGTGTTACCCTTGTGTTTCCTATTTGTGTGATTTATACTAAAGCCAATTGACCTGTGATCGCTGTTTCCTAAATTGCCCCATATTTCCACATCCGTGATCAGGTCTGTATTGTTATTAATCAGTAGATATAGTTTGCCTTGTTTCTAGTTGGTACGTCTACCATCTGACCCATGAAATTGTCCTGCAAGACATTTAGGAACTGGCGAGCCTTAGACAAATGCATGGTTCCCTCCGCCCAGTCTATGTCTGGATAATTAAAATCCCCCATTATGATAACACTTCCCATCCTTGCTGCTAATCCAAATTGTAACAGGAGGTCTGTCTCCCTCAGGTTAGGGGGGCCTATAGCATACTCCCAGTATTATTTTCCCCTTAGCTTCATCCCTTTGGAGCTCTACCCATAAGTATTCCACCTCCTCCCTAGCTCCCTTATTTATGTCATCTCTCACATTCACTTGTACATTATTCTTGATATATAGGCATACCCCTCACCCTTTTTTACCCTCTCTATCCCTGCGATAAAGGGAATACCCTTGAATGGTTGCCAGACAATCATGAGAGCTGTTGAACCAGGTCTCTGAAATTTCCACAAAATCTAAATCCTCCTCGTTCAACAGTATCTCTAGTTCACCCATCTTGTCCGCCAGGCTCCTGGCATTGGTGAACATGCCACGTAGTTTAGACTGGTCGCATACTGTCCTCTTATTGGGTGTTCCGAGATTGCAAGCAGGACTTGTTACTATACTTACCTCGGGTTTATGTGCTTTAGTCGACCTACCACTAATGCCCCCTATACTACTCTCTGGAATATGTTCATTGATGATTATCTCTACCTCTCGACCCTCCCCCCCATCACCTAGTTTAAAAACCCCTCTAACTTTTTGGCCATCTTCACTCCCAGCAGATCTGCACCCTCCTCATTTACGTGCAGTCCTTCCCTTTCATAGAACTGGTGACCGACTGAGAAGTCGGCCCCGTTCTCCAGGAGCCCAAACCCCTCCTTACTACACCAGCTCCTCAGCCACTTATTTACTTCCCTAATCTCCCTCTGTCTTTCTGGTGTGGCTCGATGTACCGGTAGTATTCTTGAGAATACTACCTTGGAGGCCCTTTTCCTCAATTTAGCTCAAATTAGGAAATCCCTAAAATCTTTCTTTAGGACACACCATCTGCCTCTGACTTTGTCATTGGTGCCAATGTGCACCATGACAGCTGGGTCTTCCCCAGCCCCTCTCAGTAATCTGTCCACTAGATCCGTGATGTGCCGAACCTGAGCGCCCGGTAGACAGCATATATTTTGGCGCTTCAGGTCTTTGTGACAGGTTGGCCTCTCTGTCCTTCTAAGAACTGAGTCCCCTACCACCAGAATATGTCTATCCTTTCCCTTCGATTTCCCACCACTCTCACTGGAGGAGATCTTCCCCTGGCAGCTAGGAGAGTCCCTCAGCTCCAGCAGTGCTGGTCCCTGACTGGTTTCACCAATGTAACTCAGCGTCACTGGAGCATACTTATTGGGATGCTCCAGCCCAGGATCGGCCTCCCTGACACTTCCCCCTCTATCCTTCTTGACTGTCACCCATCTACTCGTTTCTAGTGTCTGCACCTCTTTGTCTCCACGCACCTCTGTCCTGGCCCCTGCCGGGAACGTTCCTGGGTCTCCTTTAGTATGGAGGATCTTCTCACTGCTGACAGTTGCTTCCCTAGATTCAGAACCTGGACTTCCAGGGAAACAATGTGCTTACATTTTGCACAGCAGTATTTGCCCTCGATCAGATGATCAAGGAACGCATACATGCCGCAAGAGTTACACCGAGTCGCATCTCCACACCCACCGGGCATCGTACCTACTAATTTAATGAGGATTGGGGATTATACCCTGTCCAAATTACCTAACAACTAGCTTCTAGTTACTAGTTACTAGTACTGATCAATTTTCAAATATATATATATACACCATAGTTTGTAGACTATAACTTTCACACAAACTTAATAATATACACTGTATGGGTTATTTTTACCAAACAAATGTAGCAGAATACATTTTGCCCTAAATTTATAAAGAAAAATTGTTTATTTGCAAAATGTTATAACGAAAACTAAGAAAAACATGTTTTTTTTTCCAAATTTTCTGTATTTTTTTTATTTGCATAGCAAAAAAAATAAAAAAATAAAAACCCAGTGGTGGTGATTAAATACCACCAAAAGAAATCTATATGTGTCTCAAGAATGATAAATGTTTAATTTGTACAGGCATACAGGCATACCCCACTTTTAAAGAGGAAGTAAAGCCTAGTTTATAAAAAAAAAAAAAAAACGGAACCTGCAAGGCAAAGGCATAAGGCAAAGGCTATCTCATCGCACCTTCAGTGTCACTTACAACTCCACTTCCTCCTCTCCAACTCCTCTTACTGTTGGGGTCCCCCAAGGTTCTGTCCTTGGACCTCTACTATTCTCAATCTACACATCCTCCCTGGGTCAGTTGATAGCCTCACATGGCTTCCACTACCATTTATATGCTGATGACACCCAGATCTATCTCTCTGCCCCTCAACTCACCCCATCAATCTCCTCACGCATCACTGATTTACTAGCAGACATATCAGTCTGGATGTCAAACCACTTCCTCAAACTTAATCTGTCTAAAACTGAGCTCTTAATATTTCCTCCCCCACGTGCCCCTTCCCCTGACTTCTCAGTCAAGATCAATAGCACATCTATCAGTCCGTCCCCACATGCCAGGGTGCTAGGGGTAATCCTAGACTCTGAACTGTCCTTTCGGACCCACATACAATCCCTGTCCAAATCATGCCGCCTTAGCCTCCGCAACATTTCCAGAATACGCCCCTTTTTAACGAATGACACCACCAAGCTTCTAACTCACTCCCTGGTTATCTCTCGCCTCGACTACTGCAATTCCCTCCTCATTGGACTACCTTTACATAGACTATCCCCCCTTCAGTCCATAATGAATGCTGCTGCAAGACTTATCCACCTTACCAACCATTCAGCGTCCTCCACCCCTCTCTGCCAATCCCTCCACTGGCTTCCACTCACCCAACGAATAAAATTCAAAGTACTAACAATAGTTTACAAAGCCATCCATAACTCTACCCCCAGCTACATCACTAACCTAGTACCAAAATACCAACCAAGCCGCTCTCTTCGGTCCTCCCAAGACCTCCTGCTCTCTAGCTCCCTTGTCACCTCCTCCCATGCTCGCCTCCAGGATTTCTCCAGAGTTTCTCCCATCCTTTGGAACGCTCTACCCCAATCTGTCCGACTGTCCCCTAATCTATCCATCTTTAGACGATCCCTGAAAACCTTTCTCTTTAAAGAAGCCTATCCTGCTTCTAACTAACACTGTTTTACTTTTTCCATCAACTCATCCCCCACAGCTATTACCTCTTGTATCAATTGACCCTTTCTTTTCAGATTGTAAGCTCTAGCGAGCAGGGCCCTCTGATTCCTCTTGTACCAAATTGTTATGTAATTGTAATGTCTGCCTTTATTTTGTTAAGCGCTGCGCAAACTGTTGGCGCTATATAAATCCTGTATAATAATAATAATAATAATGAGCTAGATGCATAGCATACTAGCTCATTATGAATGACTTACCTGAGAACGAAGCCCCCGAAGCGGTCCTCATCCATGATCTTCTGCGCCGCCATCCAGCGCCGGAGCGACTTCCTGGTCTCGCCGCTCCAGCGCTGTCATTCGCTGGAGCGGCGATGACGTCACTCCCACGCATGCGCACGAGAGCGGCATATCGATGTGATCTCGGCATGCGCAGTGCACCTGTGCGCCACTGTCTATGGCGCATGCGCCGTAGATAGCGGTGCCATTTCTTTTGTAAATATCTCCTAAACCATGCAGGTTTAGGAAATATTTATTGGACCTACAGGTAAGCCTTAATCTAGGCTTACCTGTAGGTCAAAGTGGTTTGTAAGGGTTTACAACCACTTTAAGTACACAATGGGGTTTATTTACTAAAGCTGGAAAGTGCAAAATCAGGCTCACTTCTGCATAGAAACCAATGAGCTTCTAACCCCAGCTTGTTCAATTAAGCTTTGGTAATAAAACCTGGAAGCTTATTGGTTATATGTGAACACTAATGTATAATATAACTTGTAAGTACTAGCATCCCTGTAATGTGGTACTGTTGGCATCAGACAAGTTTCAATATTATTTATTGTTCATTACAGGATATTGGAGAAACGACAGAAAACTGGAGAAACAATTGAGCTTACAGAAGAAGGGAGGCCTGTGATAAAAACTGAGAAACGCCTGCCTGTAGTAGACTGTACATGTTTTGGACTTCCCCGTCGGTATATCATTGCCATCATGAGTGGATTGGGGTTCTGTATATCATTTGGCATCAGATGCAACCTTGGAGTGGCCATCGTTAGCATGGTGAATAATAACACAGTGTACAAAGGGGACAAGCTCGTTATGGAGGTAAGATCCAGTCTTAAAGACTCTTTAAATTCTCTTGGTTAGCCAATACAACAGTGTCTGGAGACAGCATGACATGTATGTCTTCTTCTTGCATTGATCTGATTCTTTGTAATGTTTGTGAGAAGACCATCCAACATTTCTTTAAGGCAAGCAGTCTGCCTGGCTCCTGGGGCTAGGGGAGGAACAAGAGAACATTCAGTCAGGAAATAGTTTCTCGCTTAGGACTTGTTCATTCTACGTACTGAGCTGCATCAACCTGTATTAATTCAAGCAGGGTCAACGCAACAGCACACAGAAAACAATTATTTTTCCTGTTTACACAATGTGTGTGGTGTGCTGCATAAAAATGCAGCATGACTACATTTTTTCACGCAACACACAATGGAGGCAATTCACTAAAGGATTCTGCATGTAATATGAAGGTCACATTATTAATTTTCAGAAAATACGCAGAGTCAATTCATCAAAGTAAAATATTGAATGTGAGGTAAATACCACACATATGTTAAAAATGTAAGGTAAATACAACAAAAAAAGAGAAATAAATCATTGGAAGTCAATTCACTCAAAAAACACATGCATTTGCTATGTATTACCTGGTGTAGGCAGCCAGAATTTTAGTAATGCACAAAATAACAAATGCAGGGAACTCTGCACTGGCCAATATGTTCAAAACACAGTGTGCTTAAGATCGGCAACGGTTGCCAGTGTTAACTTAACGACACCCAAAATGCAGGTTGCAAATGCAATGCACTTGCCTGCACCGGATCGCAAAGTACAGTAGTACCATGCAAACCGGTTGCTGTGCGTTTTGTAAAGTAGTGCATGCACTACTTTTGGTGTGGTACAGCATGATTTCAATCAATTCACATGAATGGGCTGAAATCACACTGCACCCAGATTGCATGTGAATCACACACGTGCTGTGCATTTTTGTGCGATTCATTGTGTGAACCAGCTCTAAGCTCAACAATAGAAATAAATTATAACATTTCACCAAAGGGAGATGTTTTCACAGTTTTACAATATTTCTGTGTGCATTCATTGACATGGCTCATGACAGGTTAGTTAAGGGGGGGGGGGGGTGAGGGGGTATGCTGATGCCTAAACAGTTTTACCTTAATAGGGAATGCATTAACGCAAAAAAAAAATGTAGACTTTAGAATCACATGCGGTATTCATCTCTTAAAGCGTTTGTTACCCCAACACTTATTATTCCTGATATGTACCTGCTGTACCATGTATTTGTATGAGAAAGTCTTCTGTTCTCTTTGTATTGCTTTCTTTGTGTGAAATCTCTGGTGTTCCTGCCACTCCCCCTGCTTTCCAATAAAAACTGACAACACTAAGCAGGAGAGCACAATGTGGTCAGTTCTCTAGATCTATACAAGCTTTAAGCTGGCCATACGTAATACAATTTTCTTGTACAATTTTCCTTTAGATTTACCAAAATCATACACTATGAGGTAAAACATAAACTCTTTTATTTGTATGCGATCAGGTAGGCCCTTGCACTACATAGTTGAATGTAAAGCAAAAAAATTGAATAAGAGAATTGAATAATGTATGGCCAGCCTTAGTTAATATGCCCCCAATGTGTTATAACATTTAAAAGAGCATCACAGCACACTGTTGTTCATAGAGTTAAATAGAGTGTTTAAAAATGAAAACAATTGGAGATTGCAATGTGCTGTTGCAGTGCATGGTAGCACAGGTACACAACAGACACCACCGTGCATGCTTTATGTTGTGCATAGTTCACAGGCGTGAATGAGCTTTTAGCACAGTGCACATCCCACCTAGTTCTTAACATGATCAAGCCTAGGTATTAAGCTGGCCATAATCAGTTAGATGGGCCAGATGCAGTCAGAAGGAGTCACTTGATTTCCTCATTCAAACTAAGTAGCATGGATGGCCGCATCTCCCCTGCCTGCAATTGTATTCTGACCGCTGGTGCGGTGGCTGGAGCATGGCTGGCAGGGCTACCCATGGTTAGAATTTCGACTGATTCACTGGAATCATTCAAAATTCTAACAATGTATGACCAGCTTTAAGCGAGAAGTCAACAGATACACATGAAGGGATTTAAATCCCAAATATGAAGCAGCATTTTTAGTTTGTCTTTTTCAGTGTTTATATGGTTATTGGGGTTTATGTACTTTACACTACAAGTGCACTTGAAAGTGCAGTCGCTGTAGATCCGAGGGGGACATGCAAGAAAAATAAAAAACAGCATTTTTGCTTGCACATGATTGGATGATAAAATCAGCAGAGCTTCCCCTCATTTCAGAGCTTCCCCTCAGATCTACAGTGACTGTACTTACAAGTACACTTGCAGTGCAAAGTGGAGTTACCTTTAGTAAATAACCACCCTTATTTTTTATTTCGCCATTTGTTTTAATGATGTAGGTGTATTTTCATGGAAACTTAGATACAGGTTCTGCAATTGTTGACCTGTTTCTTAGAATACAAGTTGCCTGATTGTCTGTAAGTACTTTGTGAGTCACTGATCAAAACAAGTGTACAAGTTAGAAAGCCAGAATAAAGTGAGAACTGATTTGTATACATTTTTCAGGTCAGAGCCTCAACAACAAAAAAAAAAAAAACAGTGAAGCCATTGGAACAGCATGGCAGCCAGACAGCTAACATTTTGTGGAGTAGAGGACATAATTAGCAGCCTCTATATTCCCCTACTAGAAATTAGCTGTGAAATGATGTTGGTTGGGGCCTAAAATCAGCCCTGATACACACAGCAAAAAACAGTGCACATAGCCAAAATGTGCTAAGCAGTCATTGCAACACTCAAGATTAGGATTTGGTACTATTATCAACTTATTATCAACTTATCTGCCATTTTAATGATACATGTGAACAGACCACAGCGGCTTTTGCTTTTGAATTATAGTGAGGCTGACAGAGGATGAACATTCCACAACAAATTATGTATGGCTATGCATTCTGGGATAATTAAATGCTGACATTGAACATTCCAGAGTAGAAACAGTATATACAGTATGTACCTGTATGTAATAAGTATGAAATGTAACCTGTATGTTATTCATAATTATAATTATTTAACAATGTTGATGACTAAAAATGTTGGTGGAGTCTGCAAAAAAGAGGACAACAAATGCCAAAATACTGATCTTGCTCCTGTACCACTGCACCTGTGTCACTCTGACCTAGATTTGCCACCCAGCCAGTGAAAGCATGATTTCTAGTTAACAGAAAATAAATTATTATAAATAATGTGTGAATTCACATAATTTGTCTATGCTCCCCTGCTCCCAGGCACAGCACTAGGCAATACAACAGTAGGGATAAGCCCGGTGTTCGATTCGAACCCATGTTCGAATCGAACATCGGGCGTTCGCCCGCTCGTTGAGCCCAGAACTATTTGGGCTGCTCGCATCAAATTTGTGTGATGCGAGTGACCCGCAATGCACTGCGCCAGTCGCAGTGCATTGCTGGCTGATAATTGGCCAAGCATGCACTGTGACCCGCATGCTTGGCCAATCAAAGAGCCAGCGGCGAGGAGAGCAATAATTGGCCACAGGCAGGATGCCTGTGGCCAATTATAGCTCAGGGGGTTTAGTACATGCCCCACAGTATAAAAGGCCGCCGCGCCGGCGGCCTCGCATATTGTGTTGTGTTCCAGCGTGTCAGTGTTATGTGCTGCTGACTGCTGACATTATGTGCTGTGATTCTGGGGATTAGTGTGTGCGTGCTGTTAGTACAGCATTGCAGTATCACATCTGGGGGGTGTCTATAGTATGCCTGTGAAGGGGCGCATGTTTCCCGTGCTTAGAACTGTCCCTGCACAAAGTGTCATTTTTGCAGGAAAAAAAGCTATTTAAAATCACGCGGCTAATGAATTGACGGCTCCCGTAACACAGAGAACAGTCATTCATTGAAAGCCATTGATAAAAAAAAAAGTAATTGATTTTTTTTTTTAAAAAGCGTGGGGGTCCCCCCAAATTCAATAACCAGGCCCTTCAGGTCTGCTATGGATATTAAGGGGGCTTCCAGATTCCGATAAGCCCCCCGCCCCGCAGACCCCCACAACCAATGGCCAGGGTTGTGGGGACAAGGCCCTTGTCCTCATCAACATGGGGACAAGGTGCTTTGGGGGGTCTCAGACCCCCAAAGCACCCTCCCAATGTTGAGGGCATGTGGCCTGGTACGGTTCAGGAGGGAAGGGGGGCGCTCTCGCCCCCCCCTCTTTTCCTGCAGCCTGCCAGGTTGCGTGCTGGGATAAGGGTCTGGTATGGATTTTGAGGGGGACCCCACGCCATTTTTTATTTTTTTGGCCGGGGTTCCCCTTAAAATCCATCCCAGACCTCAAGGGTCTGGTATGGATTTTGAGGGGGACCCCACGCCATTTTTTTATTTATTTTTTGGCTGGGTTCCCCTTAATATCCATATCAGACCTGAAGGGCCTGGTTATTGAATTTGGGGGGACCCCCACGCTTTTATTTTTTAATTTTTTTAATTTTTTTCAATGACTTTTTTTATCAATGACTTTCAATGAATGACTTTCAATGAATGACACAGAGAGTGTTACGGGAGCCGTCAATTCATTAACCGCGAGTGATTTTAAATAGCTTTTTTTCCTGCAAAAATGACACTTTGTGCAGGGACAGTTCTAAGCACAGGAAACATGCGCCCCTTCACAGGCATACTATAGACACCCCTCAGGTACGAAATTTAAAGGAATATTACACTTTTATTGTTTCACTTTAAGCATTATTAAAATCACTGCTCCTGAAAAAACGGCAGTTTTAAAAAAATAAATTTGCATTGATACATGTCCCCTGGGGCCGGACCCAGGTCCCCAAACACTTATTATGACAATAATATGCATATTAGCCTTTAAAATTAGCACTTTTGATTTTGAACGTTCGCATCCATTGTAACTAATAGGGTTCTTATGCTTGCACGGACTTTAGGTCCGTTCGCGGGTTCTGGTGCAAACCGAACCCGGGGGTGTTCAGCTCATCCCTATACAACAGTAAACAGCTACCGTTAGGTTGATATCCTCTGCTGCACCCTAATGCCCCGTACACATGATCGGACAAATGTTGGATGTGAGCTTGTTGGCGGAAAGTCCGACCGTGTGTATGCTCCTTCGAACATTTGTTGTCGGACTTTCCGCCAACAAATGTTGGATAGCAGGTTCTCAAATTTTCCGCCAACAAATGTTTGTTGTCAGACTTTCCGATTGTGTGTACACAAGTTCTTCTGACAAAAGTCCACGCATGCATGGAATCAAGTACGAGCCAGAAGCGATCGGTCTTGTAAAACTAGCGTATCACATATGTCTTGTAAGTCACGACGTTCGTAAATGTTGGCCAACATTTGTGTGACCGTGTGTATGCAAGACAAGTTGGGGCCAACGTCCTTCAAACAAAAATCCCCGGTTTTGTTGTCGAAAAGTCTGATAGTGTGTACAGGGCATTAGAGTTGCTCACTACAGCCTAACATTAAGGCAAGAAATGTGTTCTGGTCAATACTGGTAGGCCAACAGTATACCCTTCCATATGCAGCAATAGCAGTTATCTTACCAGCCATTGTTATGGTAAAGGAGGCGAGCAGTGAACTGAAATAGTCTTTAACTGGTTTTGCAGCAATCTCAATGTAATACAGTATATAATCCATTTATTCTGTACTATTCCTGCAGCTTTATAAGGAAGGAAAGTTGAGGATATGGGTGAAACACTCAAGAGGCCCAATCCACAAATCTTTAACACAAGGAAAGAAATCTTTGGTTTGCCCAAGTGACTGTACTTTTCAAATCACATTGGACTTTTGTGAAAATTAGGACATCAGAACCATGCTGTCTTTCACAGGTTTGGAACAGTAGCTAATTGACAGCAATTATTAAATGTGAAAGAACACCAAGCTGATAGCTGCAGAATGAATGACACAAAGCGGACTGTTGCATATTGTCTAAAGCCTGAAGCCTGAATATTTAGAGAACCACTTTAGAGAATATGCAACAGTCCGCATTTTTATTATTTATATTTTAAATCACTATTCTCCATTGTTTTCCTTAAGTGCCACTAGCAGTCTAAGTTTTCTAGATTTCAGTGTACAGTAGAAGTACAATTAGGATCAGTCTATCCAAAACAGAATTGCATCTATGATGGTACCAGTGAAGCAAATTATCATCTGGCATCATGTATTTGCTGAAAGTAATATTTGCCCTTTTACATTCTTTATAATTAGGGATGAGCATAAAATGTCTGTAAATTTGATTTTGCCACAAGAGTAGTGTTTTTATGTTTGTCAAAATGTTG
The DNA here is from genome assembly GCA_028564925.1 of Lithobates sylvaticus. NCBI lineage: Eukaryota > Metazoa > Chordata > Amphibia > Anura > Ranidae > Lithobates > Lithobates sylvaticus. The sequence continues at coordinate 67,110,992 of CM053035.1, read as the reverse complement.
CTTAAAATAGTAAAAAAAAAAAAAAAAAGCAATGTAAAGATATTTGGTAAATGAGAAGATTTTTGGGGTATTTTTGTTATTTTTATTCACATGATGTGTGATCAGTAATCATGGTCATTCATGCTGTGCTGAAAAAAAATATATCCAGAAAATTTAGAGACAAAAATCATTTATTTTTATTTTTTTCATAAGAGTTTTATTGAAGAAAAAGTAGGCACAATACAGGGCAATTGACAGGCAAAGTCAAAATTCACATATCACAACAAAAATATACGTGACACACTTGGGGAGGACCAACATGGTCTACAAAAGCAAGGAGGAAATGGCTTGCAAAGCAACATTGGGGAGTATAAGTTAACACATCACAATGACCAATCATACTAAAAGAATAGATATATCCTGTCAGGAACACTCAAAAGGCAGGGCATGGACTATTAGACTCCATACACACCATTAGATTTTCTGCAGAATGTTGTCTTCAGATTTATCAAAACCATATAATATGAGGTCAAACCTTAAGCGTTTCAATTTTGTAACCAGGCAGGCCTTTGCACTACATGGTTTTGGTAAATCTGAAGACAAAAATCTGCAGAAAATCTAATAGTCTGTATGGGGCTTTATAATAAAGTGGTGTTCTTGGCAGGGTTGAATACGGAAAGGAGTAAAGAAAAGGAAGACAAATCTGTAGCAAGGAGAGGGAGGAAAGGGGGGTATAAGGAGATGAGAGAGGAGGAAGTAAAATGCACAGGGGTCCGGGTAGAAAAAAGGGACTTGTTTAATCTACTACCCCCCTGCAGGAGGATTACTGATGAGACCTAGTGTGATTTAAGGGCAAAGGAGAGGACACCTGGTGACATACAGTAGGTGATGAAGGACCATATAGGCCCTGGGTGCACAAAGGTGCCGTAGGGGCATAGGTATCGAAACACAGGGGTCATTTTAAAGTGAACCCAGCAGCACCAAATTGAGGTAAATTTGGACACGCATTCTCAGGAGATCGCAATCAGTTCCTCAATCTCTTCCATTCTGTTTATTCTCCGGAACCATTCCTCCACTGTCAGAGTTATGGTGGAGCGCCAGTGACAGGGGATGCAGTTCCTCACTGCAGTGATAATGCAGTGATGAGGTTGAGTTGAGTTGAGAGGTATCTTAATATAGTGCGGTCTTACCCCGCAGGGTCCCGACGTGCATAGCAAAGTTCCTGGGAAGAGAGGGCCCAGGGACCAGAAGCAGCATAGAGCGGCAGATCATGAACATCTCAAGAGATTTATTATAAGTGTTCCTATGATTAGACGAATGGTGTAGGAGATAGTGTGCTGGTGAAAAATTCAATGTCACCGTCGTAAACGTAGTAATTATTTAATTACTTTTTTCCAGAAGGGCAGAACCTTGGAACGCAACCACCAAATATGAATCAATCTCCTGCTTGCAGCTCCAGCAGGTTAGAGACAGTGAGGTAACACTTGTGAAGGAGAGATGGAGTCTTGTACCAGCACGTATAGAGCTTGTATCCACACTCTTATGAAGCTACGTTCAGAGGGCCTTTGTAAATGAGAGTGTACATGGAGAAAGGGAGATACCCAGATCTCGTTTCCATGTTATGCTGGAGCTACTGAAATGATGAAGAGTACAGAGTTGAAATGATATGTCTCTGTGGATGTTTCCTGCCACAGAGGGGTTTGAGTGGGGTTAGCGGTCTTGTCTAGGTTGCAGGCAAGCCCTGTGAACACAGGAAGTGTTTTATTTGGGTATTTGTCCAAGATGGTAGGGTGAGAGAAGCTTCCCCCCGCTGAAAAAACTGGGATGCTCAAATGTCTTTGTGTGGCAAGATAGATGATAGGAAATCTGAGAACATGCGTAAGACATAAGGGGGTTAAGGGGCCCAAGTTCAAAGTGGTAGTGAAAACAGGGTGGGCGTCAAGCGTCGGCCCTATAAAAGGGTGTTTTTTTTAGTCTCCATTGCAAGGTGGTGCCGCAGAAGCCAATGGAGGTTTTTAAGTGGTTGCTGGATCTGGGCCTGTTTGAGAAAAACCCAACATTTCATCTTGTCGTGGACATGCCAATCTACAACGTTAGTGAGAAGGCATGCCTGGTGGTAGCTTTGGATATCTAGAAGGCCAATACCAACCCTGTGTTTGGGAAGGGTGAAAAGAGAGTATTTGATTCTCTGAGGTTTTTCCTTGACAGATAAAATTAGAGCTTATACACTTAAAGTTTACAAAAAAGGAAGGAGGCAGGTGTATCGGGATTGCTTGCATAAGGTAGAGAAAATAGGAAATATTGATAATTTTATCGGCTCTGCCAAACCAGGACACTTGCAGGTTTGCCCAACTCTGCAGGTCTCTATACATGTGATCTAAAGCAATCAGGAAGCTCCAAGAGTACAGTTCTGACAAGGATACAGGGATTTGATTACCTACTGTAAGTAGGTGATCACTTCTGGAGCCTATGTGAAGAGGAAGTTAGATTTTTAGAGGGAAACCAAGTTCGCTAGTAGTGAAATGTTGAGCACAGGCGATTTTGTATGATTTATTTTTAAATTGGAGTTGTGATGAAAATGTTCTAGATCCCGGAATAAGCTAGGCAAGGAAACATGGGGTTAGGTCAGATACAGCAAAATATCATCTGCAAACGCTGATAAATTATACGTGCGTTCCTTAACTTCAATTCCCTTGATGTCAGAGTTCCGACTAAAAATGTTTAGGAAAGGTTCCAACGTCAATACAAATAGTAGGGGAGAGAGGTGGCAGCCCTGTCTAGTGCCATTGCTGAGTCAGAAGGAATCCAACAGGTGCCCATTGACACAAACACATACTGTAGGGTTACGATACAATGCTTGGATGTATGCGCACATACGAGGTAATAGCCCAATTGAATGGAACACCACCTCCATATAATCAAAGGCCATGCTGTTGAATGCCTTCTCGGCATTGAGCGACGGGAAGAAACGCTTATTGGTGTGGGAGGTTAGCCAATGATGTAAGTTCAAAGGTTTGGTGATGTTGTTGGGACCCTCCCTGCCCATGACATAGCCAACTTGGTCAGTCTAAATAAAAGAGGGGAGTAAAGGGATCAGTCTATTAGCTACTACTTTTGCAAAGATTTTGACATTTACGTTTATTAAGGAGATTGGGCGGTAGTTGGAGATCTGAGTTTCGTCCTTACCTTCTTTTGTTATAACAACAATGTGGGCCTCTAGAGGGTGAGGCAGAGACATTGAGGAGGAGGGTAGAGATCTAAATGCAGTCAGAAAGCTAGGTTTTAGGAAGTCAATGAAGCTTTTAAAGTACTGCAAAGTCAGGCCATCAGGCCCAGGGCTCTTGCCCGACTTCATATCTTTTAATGCTTTATCAAATTCATCAGATCTGAGAGGGACCTCAAGTTTTCATGCAATCGCCACGGAAAACGGTTTTGAACTGCACTGCTGGAGGAAGTCATTGATAAGGTTCTCACACTCAGCTTTAGCTTAAGGGGTAGTGGGGGCTGATGGGAGGTTGCACAGTTCCTTCTAGAACTGCTTGAATTGGGCAGCAATCGGCTCTTTCAAGGAGTGGAGCTCACCTTTGGAGTCTCGTATGTGGTGAATTGACCAGGCTGGTTTCTTTGCCTGCACCGCTCTGGCTAGGAGTCTCCCACATTTATTGTCCTACTGTTACTGCTTAGAAGGTATTGCCTCTTTGTTTTTTTTCCTAGTTCCTCAAGTAGTTGGGTCCTGGCCTAAACTAAGTCCTGGTAGGTGGTGATTGCCCTGGTCTGCTTTTAAAGGGCCTCTAGGGAACGGATTCAGGAAGTCAAGAAGGAAATCAGGGCTTGGTATGTTTTTTTCCTCTTGGTCTCCAAAGCAAGGGATTTGTTCTGGATAACACATTTATGTGCCTCCCATTGAGTAAGGGGTGAGACATCTGTCATGTTGTTTCATGCAAATAAATCTTGGATGCAGGAGGTGAGATGTTGTATGTCTGTGGGATCTTTGAGTATAGCGGCATTAAATCTCCACAATTTGGACCTGGTGATTACGTCAGGGACTGATAGCATTACTGTTTTTAGGTTGCGGTCAGACAGCACCACGGCTTCAGTCATGGCTTTCTGAAGAAAGGGGAGGTCAGCCTGGGAGGGGAAGAAGTAATTGATCCTAGAGTGCTTTTGATGCAAGGCAGAAAAGTACCATAAGTGTAGTCTCTCCCTTGCGAGCTCAGTATGCGCCATGTGTCGCGTAACTGGAGCCCGTGAAACTGTAGTTTAATTTGACGGAGAGCTCTGAATGGTAAGACTGATGTCCCTGATGAGGTGTCAAGAAGAGGATTAGAAGGGACATGGAAATCATCCCCCAAAAGGAGAATTCCAGAGGCAAAGGCAAAAAGAAGTTCCCCAATTTGGTGAAAGAACGACACTTGTTTAGTATTAGTGGCATAGATGTTCGCTATCGTAATTGGTTGTGTTCTAAGAACGCCCTTGAGGAACAAGTAACCTCAATGTTTCCATTTTTAGTGTATTTTACTTTTCTATATATTTGTTTAAAAAAACAACAAATACACTAAAGTTTCTACAGTGTACTGTTTAGTTAAATATTAATGGTGCCATTTTCACATCTATTGTCTAAAACACCTTAACTAATAAAAACAAAACGACACCTAACAACAGAACTCGCAAAACATTAATGAAAGAATGTAGGAGCCACTCAAATCCTTAAAGTGGAAGTAAACCCCCCTATCGTTTTCAGCCAAGGAAGCTGCCATCTTTGCCTCTGTTTAATCTTCAACTGCCACAGTGCTGCACATGTGATCTGTTATGACACCAGCCATTGGATGGTTTGACTGTTTGGTTGAGAGCACAGCCAATGTGCAGTTAGCATTCACGGCATGCCTTTTTTTTTTAGACTGTTAAATCGATGGGTTTACTTACGCTTTAAGCCTTGGGTTTAGTCATGCATCCCTCATTTGAAAATGTGACACTGACTTAGGAAAGGAAGCAGTAATATGATAGTAACGGATTTGAAAGATATACTGTAAAAGATATCCAATCCCATTTACTGCAAAACACTTTAAAAATATTAATGCTGGCAGGTGTGATACTGCATGGGCACAAGATAACTAGAATAAGTAGGCATGTCTTCTACTTGCCTATATGTTATACTGACTCCTTTTATTAAAAACTTTGAAAGTGTAGTATAGTTTTTCCTGCTTAGTAGTAAAAGCAGTAAAGCCAGTGGGTTTTCAAAAAAGCCATGTAACTCGTTTTTTAGAGGGACATCAGCAATTTCAGCAAATACCAGTCATTGAGATAGCAGATCTAAATATTTCTTTACATGCAACACAGTCCAATTACACTACATCCAAATAAAATTATAATTTTGGATGTAGGTCTGCTCCAAATTTTTAAGATTACTTAATGTAGACAAATCTCAGAGCTGATATAAACACATAATATTTCTATATTTACAGCAAGCACAATTTAACTGGGATCCAGAAACAGTTGGAATGATACATGGCTCGTTCTTCTGGGGGTATATCGTTACGCAGATTCCGGGAGGCTACATCTGTCAGAAATTTGCAGCCAACAGGTATGAGCTCAAAAGTTATTATTATTACTTACTTATTTTGAAATGTCATGGTGTACACTAAGATGTTTGTTCTATTAAAAAGACATTTCTTAAAATATTTGCACTGTGACTAGCACATTATGTACATTTTGTCTGCCCTTAGGCAGTATAGAGCACTAATAATGATCAGAAAAATCTGACATCTGAGATCAATTCCTGTTGACAATTAACAAAAAAAAATATGACAGTTGATACAGATTTACAATTAGGGATTAGTGAATATGCCTGGGTTCGGTTGTGGGCCATTTGTCAAACTCCTCATAAAGAAGGAAGGAAAAATCTTGTAAATCACTTCTGGTCATTTGCCTTGAAGGCTTCCCATTGTTGTAACCTCAAATTTTGGGGTCCTGGAACATGAAGAACTTGTGCATGCTCCCCACTATTCCCTCATGAGAGTGAAATAGCTTCAACCAGAAGGCATTCGATTTTCATGGGGCTCTAGGTAGTGTAACAGGCTGGGCTACCAGAAGGTGTATCACGAATGGGGAATGTTCTGACACACTACGGGGTAGTATGTACCAAATCAATGGCAAATGGCAGCATATTCGAGTTGCCCACCCCTAGGTCAATTCTAGACAGACAACCATGCGATTTAGAGAAACATGTAAATTGCTTGACACTAGGATTTTGGTGTTGTCAGATATCCAACCAGCCCACCTCTTGCAACCACTGTGCCAGGGGAATACTCCTGGAGAGGGCAGAGGGCCTAGGGGCTGGGTGTCTATCCTCGACTGGGTTCAAACAACAATTAAAGTTCCCTAACATGAGCAGCAGTACAGGGGTATGTAAATGCAGGCTAACACACATGACAATGTACCAAAGCGACAATGTATAAAAACAAAGCGACCTTCCCTGTCTATTACACTGGCATATTCCTGGTAGTCCAGAGCTTCATGGATCAAGACACTGACCCCCCCTGCAGTAGGAGGTATGGGTAGAGTGATAGGCTCTCCCCACCCAGGAGTATCTTAGGCAGCTCACTGCCTCTGCTGTCAAATGAGTTTACTGGAAACATAATACCCTGGGGGTACATTTTTTAAGGCACATAAGGATAATAGTGCACTTTAGAGGAGAGTGAATACCCCTTATGTTCCATAAGACTATAGGTATCTTCGCCATGGGGAAAGATAGGGTAGATCAAGCACCAGTGTTAACAGGGAATCCCAGGCTTGGAGCCCTCATGCCTCCTGGGACTCATTCTTGCAGGTGGCTGCAGACAATGTGTACTTCCCATGTAGGCTGGGCTGAGCTTGTAAAACACGGCATTTGTGTTGTTGAGGCCTGTTTCCTCTGCTGTATCTCTCACTGTTGATGCTGTAACTGTTAAAAGAAAGGTGATCCAAAATCGCATACCAACCGAACCCTTGAACTTCACAAACTGCCAACAGGACAACATTACTATTCACAGCGAAATTCAATCGCCCAAATTTGTCCAAGTTCAAAATTTGTAAATCCAACATTTGAGTCGAGTTGCTCTCCCCAGCCAGAGAACAGCATCATAGCATACAGAGGGGGTTCCCCTATTCAAAGACAGCGAACCGTAAGAACAGGTTTGTATACTTGGAGCCAGAGATCACTCACATAATTCAGATATCAGTCCTCCTCCACCTCATGCGCTTGTCGATTTAAGGCCTGCTCGTTTCGCTCAAGCCATGCAGAAGCTTCCTTGGCCAACTCTAAGAACTGAGATTGGTCCCTCACAGTAACCAAAGTTTTGCGGGGTACAGAATTTCATATGGTATCTGTAACAGCCTCAGCCGGCATTTAACATCAGTGAATTTGGCCCTGCATCTCTGTACTTCCGCCGAGAAATCAGGGTAAATGGACACCCTGGTACCATTATGTTGGATATTTGTACGTTCCCTTGCTTGGCGCAGCACCGCTTCTCTGTCATGGTAGTGGAGCAATCTTGCCAGGATAGATCTGGGCTGACCCCCTGGCTGAGGTGGGTAAGGTGGCACTCTATGAGCACATTCCACTGCAAAAAAAGGCGAGAATGCATTTTTGCCAAATATTTCAAGTAACCAGTTTTCCACATAAGTAGTGGGGTCTCTTCCCTCTAACCATTCCAGGAGGCCCACAATGCACACATTGTTTTGTCTGAGACGATACTCCATATCTTCTGCTCTATTGTTTGCTTCTCTAGCCATCTGGTATGCAGCTTTAGTGTCCTGAGCTATGGGCAGCAACTGGTCCTCTACATCACGTACCCTGCTCTCCACAGCTGTGGTGCGTTCCCGGATTTTTTGTAAATCCTGTTTCAGTAATGACACATCTTCCCTCAGACCCCCACACTGCTCCTTTAAGGTGTTAACTGATTCTGTGCAGTTATTCACCACCCAAAGGATATCTGCTAAGGTGGGCTGAGCCATGTCATGAGTACCCAAGCAGTGTTGCTCCATTACCATGGGGTCAGCCTGTTCCGCCTCTTCTTCCCCCAGTGGTCATGTAAAATGGCCACCTGTGCCTGCACCTCTGGGTGCTGGTGTATCAACCCCTCTGAATGGGATGGCTGCTCTGTCCCCAGGGTCCCTGACATCTTCTGGGCATAGTAAACCATGTCCCGTGGAGCATCCTTACCCAGGGTTTTTGATGTCTTACTTGTTTTAGGTCCCAGGCCCTTCATCCTGTCTGTGCCATGAGGAGTTCCTTTCACTGTGAACACCGTGGCGGCGTCTTGGAATTGCAGACCCGCAGTTTCTGTCTGTCCTTTTTGGGTCATTCCTCTGGTACAGAGGGCCAACGGGGGTTACACAGGGATTTCTGGGGTAATATTTTGCTGCAAATAGCGGTAAAGTATCAGTAGGAAGGCTGGGGAGGATCAGTCACGGATTATCTGCGGGAGCTGTGGGAGATGCGTCCTCTCACATGCCGGTCTTGGCCACACCCCCATTAATTTTGCATGTGTAATTGATTGTTTTACTTCAACATTAATGCTTTGAATAAATACAAAAACAGAAGCCGGTTATCAACACTCCTTTCTTCAAGCTGACAGCGTGAGGAGATGAGAAGCAAGCCGATAACCGTCTTGTGTAAAAGGGACATGTACACTGATAATCAAGGCACCGATTATCAGTATCCTGATTATCAGAGCAGTCCCAACAGTGCCCACCAGTGCTGACAATCTGTGCCCACCAGTGCTGCCAATCAGTGCCCATCAGGGCTGCCAATCAGTGCCCATAAGTGCCTCCTCATCAGTGCCACCAGACAGTGCCGCCTACCAGTGCCATCTATCAGTCGCTATCAGTGCTGGCTATCAGTGCAGCCTCATCATTGCCTCCTCTTAAGTGCCCACCAGTGCCACCTCATCAGTGCCCATCAGTGCAGCCTATCAATGCCCATCAGTGCAGCCTATCAGCCTAACAAACTATTAAACTGTTTTGTTTTGTTTTTTAATTTTCAGTCTATATTCATTTATTTAGCAAAAAAATAGGAAAAACCCTGTGGTGAATAAATACCACCAAAAGAAAGCTCTATTTGTGTGAAAAAAATTATAAAAAGTTTGTTTGGGTACAGTGTTGCATGACTGCGCAATTGTCATTCAAAGTGCAACAGTCCTGAAAGCTGAAGATTGGCCTTGGCAGGAAGGGGGTAAAAGTCTCCAGTAGGAAAGTGGTTAAAATGTGCTTTTTTATTGTAATAAATGGGCCCCCGGGTGATTTATATTAAAATGTGCTAGTATGTACCACATGTTAGCACATTGTGGCAGATTTATCTGTCAAACAATGCCTTCCAGTACTCCTGGTCCCAGGTGCTTCCATCTTCTTCTGGTCTTTCTCCTGGGTTCTATCTGTTTACCTGCTTGAATGGCCATGATTTCATCACTCATGTGCATGAGCATGGGAGTCACATCATCATGGCATAGAGAGGTGTCATAAATGTATGCTCAGTGTGCATTACAGCTGACAGGCAGGGAAAGACATTTATGACAGAGGAAGAAGAAAAACCCTAGCTGTCAGCAGTATTTTTTTTAAACATTAGTTTATTCCTGCTTTAGGTCCTCTAACTGGTTGAACTGGATGGACTAGTATCTTTTTTCAACCAGATTAAAGATTCATGTACACTTGGCCGTCCTTTAGCGAGCCGTGGGAAAATGCGTCAAAATCAGGCCACAATTTTGCAGGGGTTTTGCCACGTTTTGCGATTTCCCACACCCAGTGGTCAAAATGTTCCTATTCTGAACACGATTCTTCTGCATTCAGGAGAGGGAGGTTGAACCTCACCTAACTGCAGCAGCTCCTAATCTGTGCTTATGTGTACATTGACACATAGGCTTTTATGGACTTGTGTTTAGGAGCTTTGGCAAAAGAATGCCAAAAGATCCTAAACTCAAGTTTAGGAGTTTCTAGTGTACATGAAGCCTTACTATGTAACTATGTAACCTTGTACAAAATGGACAGTGCAACAACAATAAGATAGCATCATTTGTGAGCTTCTTTTTGTTATTGTAAAAGTTTGCTAAAATGTCTAAACAGAGTTCACAAAAACACTTCAAACCATAACCCCACTGTCCCCAAACCCACTCCTATTTCTGTAACCTTAATCGGCACCAAATGGCCTCACACCTCGTTCCCCATATTCCACTTCCCACAAGATTCTCCATCTGCGTGCACTGCTACATCAGTGAGCTCAAACAGTAGGGATGGCAAAGTCCGACAAGGGGTTTCTGAGAATTACCCTGTGGCATATCAAGCAGGAAAGAAGATCAACATGGGGCCATGCTGAGTGGGACCAAATGTTGTCTTGAACCTCACAGCAAGTGTTCTAACCACACCCTGCCCTCTCCAGCTGCATCCTTGGCCAGTCAGGTGTCTCTTCAACAGTTGCTGGAGCAGAAGAAAAAATTGTCTCCTTCCTAATCACCCTAATGCCCAGAATCTCAATCCCAGCTTGGCAAAATTGCTGGCCTTACAACTGTTTTCTCTAGTAGAATTGGCTCCCTTCCACAAGTTTATAACCTGTGCTGCAACACAGTAACTGGTACCCAGCAGTTGTTTTCTTCCCAGAAGGTAATGCCTACACGTCACCATCATGTAGTGTCTCTTTGTCCAGGGAACACTTGGGAAAATGCTGGCTGCCTCCCACAAACTTGACCTGGCTTTATCCTTATTGCTGAAACAGGCAAAGCTGCCCTTTGTTTTGGGCACATCACTGCACACTTCTTTGCAACAGAGGTGTTCTCTAAACCACCCCCTATTTTGTCCCCCTATTTGCCATATCTGCCATTAAATGTATTAAATCTGGTGGCTTTATTCCACTGCACTTGAGGCATAGGTGAAGGGGCAACATCAAATTGGAAAAAGCAGGAAGCCTTCCCAAAAGGTAGCCTTGGTTTCACATTTGTATCTGAAACAGGCAAAGCTACCCTTTGTAAGATGCATGTCACTGCACACATTTGTGGAGCAGATGTGTGCTCCAAAGCATCTTCATTAGGCTTTTTAAATTTTATAGTAATTTAATCATTTTTATATTTTCTTCTCTATTGTCGGTTCCTTGCAGGATAAGGCCATCATCTCACTGGCCTTGTAGAGGTGTAGATAGTGACAAGGATTTCTCTTGGCATTATCTGCACACAGTTCTCTAATGTAAAACAGCTTTTCATTTTGGCCTCAATTGCATCCTTGGGCTCCTCTAGCAATGTGGAGGATTTTAACAGTATAATGGAAAAGGTGGGCACTGTTGTTTCAAAGAAGTTGAAAATCTCTCAAGGAACTCAACAAAAGAGAACATAAAATAATAACTAATTCATATAGGATAGTTTTTCAAGAAGTTAAATAAAGAGATATTTCTTATTCAAGTCATCAAATACAAAGTGTGTTTATCGTATTTTGACTTGAAAAAAAAAATCACAGAAAATAGCTAGAACAGTTTATGCACAGTATGTAAGCAGCTTTTGCTAGACTGTAATTTCAAAGGGAAAGATGTTTTACGAAGAAAAACAAATTATAAAAGAGTGTAATATTTCACAAACAGTAGCCAGAAATATTGTGCAGTTGATGCAAAGTACATACCCACATTTGTTATATCACAAAAAAGGGAATCAGCAGAAATCCCCTTGGGCATACTTATTGCCTTCACAAAACATATATACTGTAATTAAAAATGTGTTCCTGACAAAATCCTCAAGTGTACCACACACTCCAAAAACTAGTAATAAAAAATACAATTATTTTTTATTTTCACTATAGCCAACAATATACTGTGAAAGTTCAAGAAAAACTCAACAGAATTAATGAAAAAAAAAAAAATTATAATAATAATAAAAAGTCCACATCTTCTGTCACTAAGTGATTATCCTCAACGAGCAGCTCACCTCACTTTTAGACCTAGGTTTAATAGGTCTCTTACACATTTCCCTTTAAGGGATGTAATCAGATGTATCAAATGGATGGATTTCTCTTTTGAACCAATCAAAGGGCTCCCACAAAACCAAAGATAATGCTCAGGAATAAAACATATAAACAATCATAGTGCTATCCACACACTAATTTATTAAATAACCATTAAAAATGCACTCACAAAGAAAGTGCACAATGACTGATGCATTAAAATCAATTGCATATATCAGTTTCCAAACCACCACAGGGAGCATCAAAGATAGAGCTTGTGAAGACTGTCACCCATTGTAGTAAATTTTACACACTTTTCTTAGGCCACAATTTTAACAGGAAAGACACCAGCCAGCTGTTCAAGAAATCAGGTTTACAGTTTATTTACAGTACTTCAGAGAAAAAAAAGACCACCCAAAGATTCTAGTGACCGTGTGAACCCTATTTAAGCACTTCTGATAGGCTACATTTTGAACAGGACAGACAACAAAATAAATCAATATTAAAGTGTATTTATTTTACAGAAAAAAACACCAAAATATTGTGATGCCTTATCCTGCACAATATTTAAACACTTGCACTAGGCTACATTTTAAATAGGACACACATATTAGCTAGTTTATATTAAAAAAATGTACATCACAGGGTATTTATTTTACAGAAGCAAAGCCAGCAAAGATTTGCAGTGACTCTGTACCTAGCATTTGGGCACTTTTATTAGGCTGCCCTGTGAACAAAAAAGGCACTAGCCAGGTTTCAATAATAAAAAATAAAAAAAAATAAAAAAATTTCACTGAAATAAGACAGCAAGATATTGTAGTGACTGCATGCATAGTATTTAAAGGATAAGTTCACCTTTAAAAGAAAAAATAATTGACATCTTTTTGCAGGTAAAAAAATTTGCACTTATTATTTTTTTTCCCAGGAGCCTAGAAAACATTGCACCCTTGATCAGCATACTGCAGGTGTCATGCAGATACACTCTGACAGGAAGATAGAACGAACTACCACGTCTCTCAACAGCGCAGTGGTAGTTCATTGAGAACTACAAGCCAACAGTCGCAAAGGCTTATAGAATTCTATGAATGAATTAGATGTCCGGGCAGGCGGGGACAGCAAGCAGGGGGAGAAGATCCCCTGTTAGCTGTCACTATGCAACGGCTCCTGCAGTGGGAACATGTTACATGTTCCAAAGGGGAACTTATCCTTTCAGCACTTTCACTAGCCAGCATTTTGACACCGGACAACTTTCAATCAAAAAATCATAATAGACATGTGCAAAACAAAAAATTGGTTTAGTTTAGTTTCATTTTGTTATTTACATAAATTCATTTAGTTAAATATGTCAGCCCCGGGTAACCAGGGCATTTTTTGCGATACGACACTGCGTTATGTTAACTGACAATTGCGCGGTCGTGTGACGCTGTACCCAAATAAAATATTTATTATAGCTTTCTTTTAGTGGTATTTGATCACCTCTGCGGTTTTTATTTTTTGCACTATAAACAAAAGAAGAACGACAATTTTGAAAAAAACAATATTTTTTACTTTGTGCTTTAAAACATATCCAATAAAAAAATGTAAAAAATCTAATTTCTTCATCAATTTAGGCCAATATGTATTCTGCTACATATTTCTTGTAAAAAAAAAATCCCATTAAGCGTATATTGATTGGTTTGCACAAAAGTTATAGCGTCTACAAAATAGGGGATATATTTATGGCATTTTAATAATAATTTATTTTTTTACTTGTAATGGCGGTGATCATTGTCTTTTTAGCAGGACTGCAACATTGTGGCGGACAGATCGGACACCTAGCTGACACTTTTGACACTTTTTTGGGAACTAGTGACATTATTACAGTAATCAGTGCTAAAAATATGCACTGACACTGTATAAATGACACTGGAAAGGAAGGGGTTAACATCATGGGGTGATCAAAGGGTTAAGTGTATTCCCTAATTGTGCTTTCTTACTGTGGGAGGGGTGGACTCACTGCATGGACACTGTGATCCGTTGTTCCTGATTAGCAGTAACACTAGATCAGTGTCCATGCCTGACAGCACGGTGGTCTGCTTGTTTACATTCGCAGACCGCCGGTCTGTCTCTCTGGGGAGCGGACAGTCAGCGTGGGATCCCGGCTCCAGCGCGTGCCCCCCACCCCCCCAGTGGCTATTGACAAAATCACATATAGGTAAGTGATTTTGCGCAATAGAGCCGCCTTGTCGCAGTATATGTACGGCAGGCGGTCGGGAAGTGGTAAATTTGTTTAATGCGTTTTCGGAATTAGTTTAGTTTATTTGAATTCGAATCGATTCAATACGAAATTCGAATTTTGGAAAATGGTTATATTCTTTCTATTCCATTCTGATCTATTGTTTTTTCTATTGTATTCTTTTATTTTCTATTTAATTCAATTCTTTTCTTTTTCTATTATATTCCATTCTTTTCTTTTCCACTCCAATTCAAATTTATTCTATTCAAAATTAGAATTTCAGAAAAACGGTTATATTGTTATATGTTTCTATTCTTTCCTATTGTTTTATTTTCTAGTCTATTCTTTTCTATTCCTTTTCAAATTTATTCTATTCAAAATTCGAAATTTCAGAAGATGGTTATATTCTTTCTATTCTATTCAATCATTTTTTCTATTGTGTTCTATTCTATTCTATTCTTTGCTATTCTAGACAAATTCTATTCTTTTATGTTCCATTCTATTCTATTCTTTACTATTCTAGTCTAATTCAAATGTATTCTGTTTGAATTTTGTGAAATGATTATATTCTTTCTTTTTCTATTCTATTATTTTCTATTGTATCCAAATTCAAATGTAGTCTATTTGAAATACAAATTTCAGAAGATGGTTATATTATTTTTTATTCTATTCTATTCTTTTCTATTCAATTCTATTTTTTTCTATTCTTTTCTATTGTATTCAAATTTAAATTTATTCTATTTGAAATTTTCGAATTTCAGAAGATTGGTATATTCTTTATAATTATTCTATTTTTTATTCTATTATATTATATATTTTCTTATTTTCTTCTTTTTATTCTTTTATTTTCTATTCAATGTTGTTTTGTTTTACTCTATTCTATTATTTTCTATTATATTCCTTTATTTTCTATTTTATTTTATTTTCTAAAACTTTTCAAATTCAATCTGAAATCTATTCAGATTCAAATTTCATCCGAAACTTTGTTTCGTTATTATGAATTAGTTTAAATTCATTAGATTAGATTAGATACACTCTGACAGGAAGATAGAATGAACTACCATGTCTCTCAACAGCGCCGTTGCAAAGGCTTATGGAATTCTATGAATGAATGACATGTCCGGACAGGCGGGACAGCAAGCAGGGGGAGAAGATCCCCTGTTAGCTGTCACTATGCAACGGCTCCTGTAGTGGGAACATGTTACATGTTCCAAAGGTGAACTTATCCTTTCAGCACTTTCACTAGCCAGCATTTTGACACCGGCCAACTTTCAATCAAAAAACCATAATAGACATGTGCAAAACAAAAAATTGGTTTAGTTTAGTTTCATTTCGCTATTTACATAAATACATTTAGTTAAATATGTCAGCCCCGGGTAACCAGGGCATTTTTTGCGATACGACACTGCATTATTTTAACTGACAATTGCGTCGTGTGACGCTGTACCCAAATAAAATTATTTATTTTTTTCCCACAAATAGAGCTTTCTTTTAGTAGCATTTGATCACCTCTGCGGGTTTTTTTTTTTTTTTTGCACTATAAACAAAAAAAGAACGACAATTTTGAAAAAAAATAATATTTTTTACTTTGTGCTTTAAAACATATCCAATAAAAAAAATGTTCCTTTTCAAAATTTATTCTATTCGAAATTCGAATTTCAAAAGATGGTTATATTCTTTCTATTCTATTCAATCGTTTTTTCTATTCTGTTCTATTCTATTCTATTCTTTGCTATCCTAGACAAATTCTATTCTTTTATGTTCCATTCTATTCTATTCTTTACTATTCTAGTCTAATTCAAATGTATTCTGTTTGAATTTTGGGAAATTATTATATTCTTTCTTTTCTATTCTATTATTTTCTATTGTATTCAAATTCAAATGTAGTCTATTTGAAATACAAATTTCAGAAGATGGTTATATTATTTTTTATTCTATTCTATTCTTTTTGAATTAGTTTAAATTCATTACTATTGCAATTGCAAATAATGAAAAAAATGTGTCCAAATTTAAATTCGGAACAAAACTAACCACACAGGTCTAAATCATAAAAGTATACTTATTTCACTGAAAAAGTCACCAACATATTGTGTGATTCTCTGCACAGTATTTAAGCATTTTCACTGGGCCACATATTGAACAGGAGAGACACTAGCCAGTTTTTAATAAAAAAATAAAAAAAAACAATATCAGAGTGCATCTATTATACAAAACAAAAACAGCAAAATGCTATAATGACTTTGTGCACAGTATTTAATTATGTTTACATTTACAAAAATGACAACCAAAAAAGCAACGGGCAGCGGTTAAACAGCAACTGAAGTTGTTTACTCAAACAAATTTGTCTCCATTTGTCCCCAACATATCTGACTGTAAATATAAGGCTATCCATTGGCACTGTATAGGATGGCAGAAACTATCTCTCCCTGGAAGCACTGTGTGATCTATGCTTACTGTAAATATAAGACTTTTCAGTAGCACTGTATAGGTTGGCAGAAACTGTTTGTCCATGCAAAGACTCTGGGGGTTATTTACGAAAGGCAACTCCACTTTGCAAAGTGAACTTGAAATTGCACTGAAAGTGCACTTGGAAGTAAAGTCGCTGTAGATCCGAGGGGGACATGTAAGGAAAATAAAAAACAGCATTTTAGCTTGCACATGATTGGATGATAAAATCAGCAGAGCTTCCCCTCATTTCAGATCTACCCCTCAGATTTACAGCGACTGCACTGCCAAGTGCACTTTCAGTGCAATTTCATGTGCACTTTGCACTTGTAGTTTGCACTTCTAGTGCAAAGTGGATTTACCTTTCGTAAATAACCCCAATTGATCTATTTTTATGTGCCCCAGGATTGTCCAATACATAGCGAATGTGTCTGTTACCCTGTGTAAATATAGTAGTTTTAAGCAATCCACAGCAACAAATAACTCTCCTTGCAAATACTCTATGATTTGTCCCTAACTACTCCATGTCTCCTCCAACACACACTAACAGGGTGCTGGGGACCCTAACTTTTATAGGGAAGGACCTAGCACATAGAAAAAATCCCTGATTGGCCATTGTAAACCACCTGACCACAGGCTAGAGGCTAGGAATTGTATTGTTTGTAATTGGTTGCTATAGACATGATCAGCAACATTAGTTAGGCTGTTTTCTCAAGCCACAAAGAAATCTAAGTTCACAGTCACACTAAACCTAATCCCTATTTACAATAAATACACCTGCCAACTAATCTGGACACCGTACTAGTCTGTTACCTGCTGCACAAGCTGGAACTTTACCAAACATCTAGATCTTTGAGAGTAGATATGCAGTGTTGATGCTTGATTTATTGAAGATCTGTATAGCTCAAATGTAATATACCATAAATATGTTACAATATGGCATTTGGCATTTGAACAGCTCAGTAAAGAACAGTTGCTTGTGACATCATACTAGGTGGTAGTTATTCCTTATTGAAAATAATGCTTCCTGCCCTAGGGTGACAACACTCAGCACACTATATCTATGAAGGAGCAATGTTGTCATCTCAGGACAGGAAATATTTTAGGAATACAAAACATCTCCGCTGCTCCTCAACTCTATAGCATGTTGGGGTTCACAGTTTAATTATAACAGTTAGTACAGGCAGATAGCACAGGAAGTTATCAGCTCACAAAATGTCTGGCAGGATCAACAGTTATTTGTTTTTAACAGATATTACAAAACAAAACTTTTTCAATGGTATATTTAACAGACCAATAGGTAAAAATATTAGAAGTTCATTGTTAAGGTTTACAAATATTTTAATTGTGCTATAAAGTGAAGGAGAGTGTGAATTCTGATTGGCTGCCATAGGTCACAGCTTTTATACTGCCTTGTTAAATAAGACTGAAAGGAACAACTGCACAAAAGGTCAGAGAGTGGAGACATCTTTATTTGAAAAGTACCATTAATGTACAAAGTGCAGGGAAGAATGAATTGTCTCCATTCATCATGTGTTCCATACACATGAAAGAGATTCAGGAAGAGAATTCATGCTTTCATCATCGAGAAAACCAGGGACAATGAGAACATATCGTGCTGTTATGGACACCTTTAAACGCCAAACAGTGCTGATCGCCATTAGAAAGAACTGCTGTACTAGCAAAGAAGGCTTTGTGCAAAACCGAATGCTTCTCTTGTGGCCCAGAAAAATAAGAAATCCCTTTGTTCTATAATTTTTTTTTATGTAACCTTTTCTGTAATGAAATATCTGTGTATATTCTCTAAATGTCTTTTCTTCTCAGTACATATTATCCACAGTTTCTGTATTGCAAACTATGTAGATATGAATTAAAAAAAATAATTATGAAGGTCGATGCTAATTCAAAGATGAAAAATATAAATGGTATCACAAACCATATAAATAAACCATATTAGGTAAATACATGTACTATCAAAGCAGCCGCAACATCTGGGCAGCGGCTGCCGTAGACGGGTCCCACGTACATGAAGCAATGCTGGGGGGTCCCTTGGCACCTCTGCTTCTCTCGCGAGGAGTACTGGCCCTACCCAGTCCCTGGCCAGCACCTGTAGCAGCGGTAGTCCCAGGCTGGGCCGCGCTCCAGACAGGCCGCATTGTCCCGAGCACCAACTGGCAGTGCAGCAGCTGTTGGAGAAAAGGCTCCCGTCTCTGATGAGGATTCCTCCCAGCACCTGCAGCTTTGGAGGTAGCCACAGGGTCCCCTGTGGGGCTCCTAATGTGGCGGCCGAAACTTGGGGTCATTGCAGGGTTGAGACGCTCAGGAGGCCTAGACATCCTAGCGCGTGGATAGTCTGGGGTAGGAGCAGCAGGTCCCTGCCTGGACCCCTGAAGCATCCCTGAGAGCTGCGCTTGTCACCATTGCGGGTGGTTAGACACCGCTGCAGCTGTTGAAGCATATCTTCAAGGTCACTCATAATGGAACGATGGGAGAAGCTGCCAAAAGCTGCTTTCTCACTCAGTCCTGGCTCCAATTGATCTGGTAATATGGACCGCCCCCCTTTACTCCTGCCTTGGCCCCACCTTGTCACACCCTGCCACACCTTTGTTTACACCAATCAGCAAGGGAATCAGCCTTGACCACTCATCACTACTTTTCCTGCACCTATACTGCTAAACCAGTCATGTCCGGCCTTCTGCCCAATGTTGCACATCTATCTACAGGCCTTATTCTCTTTCACCCCCTTCCTGCACAGGCTATTTTTAAGTTTTCAGCTCTGTCACATGCAACACTGTACCAAAATGAATATTCATTTTTTTTTTCCGATAGATAGAGCTCTCTTTTAATGGTATTTAACCTCCCTGGCGGTATGATTCTTTCTGGTTTTAGGTGCTGAAAGCGGTGCAATTATTTTGCATGGAAATTTGGCGTTTTATATTGTAGGCCTGCAATTCTTAGGAATAACTCACTTAAATCTGTCCAAACCAGAGTCTAGTAGACATCCCCGGTACTATAAACACAAAATCATAAATTAAAATATAATAAATAACTATAAAACATTTTAAATAATTTAATCAAATCAAAAACACAGAAATTTGCTCAGTTGCAGAATTGTCGCTGTCATTAGATTTAGTGTTTGATGATGAATTTCCCCACAAATCGATATCGCTCAATTCTGCAAGTGATTCTAATTTATTATCACTGTTTTCTAGCTGGTCTAAAATCACTTTTGACATAAAGGGACACTTTTTGGTAGCTATGGACAATCTCCAAATTCCAGGCAGAAAAAACAGTATTTATAATATAAAACGACATGCAGGGCACTGGACAGACTACTAGGGACAAAGGGGGTGTGTAATTTTTTTTATACAGTACTGTAATCTGTAAGATTACAGTACTGTATGTGTTTTGTGTGTTTTTACTTTTTTGAATTTTGGTGCCGAGCTCCGCTCCCGTGCGTCGTAACGTCGCAGGGAATGGAGCTCAGTGCCACACGGGCACTGTGTGAATCGAGCGGAGGAGCTCACACACAGCGGGGAGACATTGCAGGATCCAGGGGACAAGGTAAGTAAGTCCCTGTATCCTGCAATGCAATCCCGAGTCCGGCTCGGGGTTACCGCTTATGGTACTGAAGTTCCACCCCGAGCCAGACTCGGGAATATCGCCAGGGGGTTTAATCTCCGCTGTGTTTTTTTATCTTTTGCTATATAAATAAATATGTTTATATTAATGTTAATAATGCCAATATGTTTTTATCATATTTTTTGGGACAAAAAATAACTAAAATCAGTGCATATTATTAAGTCTTTGTGAAAGTTATACAGTCTACAAACTAACTGAAAATTAATAAATCCTGATAAATCCTGTACTGACAGCCTATCTGCCTTGCTTTGAGGCTGTAAAATGGCAGGACAGTACAAATACCCCCAAAATTACCTTTTTTTGGAAAGTAGGCAGTCAGAGGCATTTAGTAAGAGGCATGGTTTTCGAAGTTGTCATTTTTTTTGTCCACATTTTTTGGAAAACGAAGAGGAGGCTAGAAAATGGAACAACAAAAGAATTCCTGTGGTTCCAGGAGTGAAGTTGTCTGCAGAGGATGGCTGGGACTGGCGTCTTGCAGGAACATAATCAGTCACGTGCAGATGGGTCAGTTCAGACACAAGCAGGGACACAAGAGACAGGCAGATGATTGGTCCAGAGAACATCATCAATAAACAGGCCAGGTTTAGTACAGGTGACAGACGGAGGTAACACTGCACTGTTGTGGCGGTGATAAGGAAAACTGTTGCTTGCTGCACTAGTCTGGTATGGTGGCAGTCAGGAACACTGATTCTAGCCATACTGTTCTGGTGACACTGTGGCTGGTTTGATGGAGAACTGTGACTGGCTGCACCATTAAGGCTTATTCACACGTGAAGTTGGGGGGGGGGGGGTAAAACCTTGCGGTTGTGCCATGGTTTTACAACCCCTCAACCTCTACTCCCTTTAGCTGCAGAGGCAGTGGCTGGGCATGTACACATGCTGTGACTATGATGCTTTTCTTCGCAGCTGTGGCAGGGTTTATACTCCCTGTATGCCTGCCGATCATAGTGGTTAAAGCAGGTGGTGAGGGGGCAATTCAATGCCATCTCATTGCCTGCCAAATGCTCTCTGAAGAGCGATCTGAATATGGATGGTTCTTCAGAGAGCATCTTACATGTAAACAAGTCCCTATGGTGACACTGTGACTGCTGTCACAATGATCAGGGACACTGTAACTGGTGTGACAGTGAATATATATATATTTTTTTTTACATACTGTCATCAGAGAAGTGCAATGTTACCATAGTGACACTGTACTTCTCTGGTGGGAATGATCAGAATTTACATTTTGTTTACTAATGGACATTGGTCACAGAAATCACATGGTACCTGGGCAAAGCACAGCAGCCTGGTACCAACAAATGTGATCACGCCACTGTATGCCCCAGGGGGCGTGCTGAGGTGCACAAGCAGGAGGATGTGCCAGTACATCTTCCCAGAACTAGAGAGCACCCACCCGACAAGCGGGAGCAAGCTGAAGCAAGGGGCAGCCTAAGGTAAGGCCACTAATCGCCGCCTTCCTGTCCGTCTCCTACTGCAGGGAGGGGGAGGCGGGCAGTCGTGGTAGTGCAAGTGAATGGGGGTGGGTTCGTTTGCCGCCCCCCGCCCTCAAAATATTGAGCACCAACCGCTACTGCCCTTGATCAACTTTATCTATACAGTATGGGGGAAGGGGGATGTAGTATTGGAGAGAAGGTGTCTCATAGTGTGTACTAATTGACCTTCAATAGGTCAAGAGACCCTGAACCTGTGATGGCAGCAACTTAAATAACAAGAGCTATACTTGGATCTGTAATACTTTTCTATTAGGACAATGATTTTAAAGAGGGCCATTTAAATTTTTTGGGGAATTTTTTTAAGGTATTGTCAATCCCTAATGGGAATTTTTTCAAGTTATTGTCAATAATAGATGGAAAATACCAATAAAGAAATAGGTATGTTGTTAAAAACGGTAGTATATGCATACTGTATTTGACACTAAAAACGTAAACATTTTGGTAACTATGGTTATTTTAATTACATGATAATTACATGTGTAAAGATGTTGAGGTGGCTGTTGATATCTCTGAACTGAATACGGTATCTTGCTACTGATTTTTATCTCTTTCTTCCCCTGTAGCACATCAGCTTGCAAACTGTGAGATGAAAAAAATAAGGTTGAGATTTCAGTTCTCTATTTTTGATTAGGAAATGTGTCAAAATCACTTCTCTGCCAGAAGGTTACTAGATGATCCAGTGTCATTTGCTCACACTGATAGATTTTAATGTAATGACTCACTCCTCTTCAATCTGACATCAATAACAACACTATTGTCTCCACAGCTTGCCCATAAGGACTTATTACAGCTAGGGTTGCCACCTTTTCTTCAGGTGCTCTGCACCCCGAGCCCACCCTTTTTTGAAAGCTCTAATCACGTGCTTCAAAAAATAAAAAAACCCATTGAAATCCATGCGTCCGGCACCCAACATGTAGATTAGAGGCAGAGCACATGGATTAGGGGGGCAGCACCCCTGCACCCCTAATGGAGTGACCACCGCTGATCCATATTGCCTCTCTGGGGATCAGGAAGGAATTTTTTCCCTGCTGGAGCAAATTGGATCATGCTCTGCTGGGGTGTTATGCCTTCCCTTCCTCTAGATCAACTGTGGTTATACTGTAGTATTGTGTTTTATTTTTTTCCTTTTATTGTTTGGACTAGATGGACTTGTATCTTTTTTCAATGAGACTAAGGCCCCTTTCACACTTATACGACTTGTCCCACAATTTGCTGCAAAATCGCTGTAAAATCGCGCGACTTTAAAGTCGCACAAGTGTGAAAGGGGCCTAACTATGTAACTATGTAACGATGTAGTCATGTAATCAAGAGGTGAAAAGCCTTGCTCCTTTAAAGTGCAGCCACCAGGACTGAAGGAAGCAAGAAAATGCATGTGACTTTTTTTTTGTGCAGCAAAAACCTACCAAAAACAGTAGTATATGATGCCAAGAGATGCATTAAAAAGAAATATAGATGTATTTGTAGCTGTCAGGGAAAGATGTGAAATTTTGCATAAAACACATCTGCAACAGATATAGTATACATGTTTTAGTAATCTCTCCATTACTATGGTAAAATACCTATCCCCCATCTCCATGTCAGTGGGGTTGATCCTTCTATAACCATGGCAATAGCACAGATTCTTTCATGACTGTGGTAAGTGGCAATACCTTTCTTGCAATGGCAATGGTGAAGACCATGGCAAAAAAGCCAACTCTTTATTTGAAATCAGCTTTTAACTTTTATGTTTGCCTAAGGCCCCTTTCACACATGCTGTCCGTTTTTCAGGCAGACCTGATCGGACGCTCTATTCACCTCTATGGAGCAATGGATGTCAGTGGTGACATGTCCGCTGACATACGACGCTATCCGATCCAGTCCGCCAAATCCAGGTAACCCTATTTTTCATCCGTCTGGTGGATCGGATCGGATGAAAAACGGACAGGCGGATCCATTTTCATCTGATCTCCCATAGAGGACAGCAGGGCTCTGACAGGTCCGTCTAAGCACAGTGAGCAGAGACGGACCTGTCATCCGCCTGCTCAGCGGAGATCAAAGGATCGATCCCCCGCTGAGCAAGCAGAGTCCATCAAAGCGGACATGCCATGTGTGAAAGGACCCTAACAATTAGTTTGTTTACATACACAAACATAATACAATCAACACTTGTATCATGATGATAATGATGACACTGTTACATAACTCTTTATCTACATGGCAATTGGGGTGATTCCACTGTTACTATGGCACTGGCAGATGTTCCTCCATAGCCATAGTTATAGGGCCAAACTTTCCATTGTCACAGGGCCATTTGCTGCCTGGGAAAAGGGGTTCATTCCTTTATTACCAATAAAATGGACCATAAACTTCCATTGCAATGGCAATAGGGCCAATCCCTTTGTCCCAGTGGGACTAGGGCCAATCCCTCTGTCGCCATGGCAATTGCCCATTGCCAGGAGGGCTAAAGCCCTCTATCATCATAGCAACTGGGCTGATCTCTGGATCACCATGGCAGTGTTGCCATGGGAATAGCACCTGTCAGATCCTTTTTTCACTGTGGCTTGGTGCAGATGCCTTCATAGTGATAGCAACAGTGCAGATTCCTCTGTTACCATGGAAACACTGCCAATCCTTTCACTACCATGACAATAGAATATATTCCGCCATGGCAACAAGGTCATTACTTATCACTTTCATTGCCATACCTCCAGGGCCAATGCCCCTGTCGTCATGGCAACTACTCAGATCTCTCCATCAAAATTCCATAGTTTAGATTCTTCCATCATTATGGAAATAGTCTGATCTCTTACCATGGAAACATGGAGTTGTGACTGATTTCTTAGTTGCCATGGCTATGGCATAGATCCCTCCAACTCCATGGCAGTGGCATAGATCCCTCAGGTTAAATCCTTTAATTGCTATGACAACAGTGCTGACAGCTTGCATTTTGTTGCTATAGCAACGGTGCTATTATTGAGCCCTCATAAAATAATATGAATATTGATTCATAATAAAATTTGTCTTTAGTTTGTCTTTGGTAAAAGAGAACAGACACAACAATTGTAAATCCTGTATGTAAATGACTAAATGTGAACTTCAAATTTCTGTCCTCATTAGAGGATTTTGCAACTATTTGAAGATATATCCTTTTCCTGTGAGTACTCAGTACATAAAGAAGTGTAGCGATCAGAGTGCTCAACCCAGCCAGCTGATCACAGCATATGTAATTCTCGGCCCTTCTTCCTGTGTACTTTAAAGAGCGATTTTAATGTATGTTTTTTCTTTTGGACAATTTTGCCAACAGTAGTGAATGTAACAGGAAAGTGCATGTTCTACCTCTCAAACCTAAACCTTTTTTGGCATTTTGCACCCTGGAACAGGAAGTGTGTTACCAGGAAGATCACTAGGTTAAAGAGGAGTTCGCCCTCCTACATACGGTAGCTGCTGACTTTTAATATTAGGACACTTACCTGTCCTGGAATCGAGCGATGTTGGCACCCGAGCCGATGTTTCCATTGGCTGTCGGGTGCTGCCGTGGCCATTGCCAGTAAGGTAATCCGGCAGTGAAGCCTTGTGGCTTCAAAGCCGGGTCCCCACTGGACATGTTGGGGAAGCCATAGAGATCAATTTCTGTGCTTAAACTTTCACGCTATATACATGTGTACCGGGTGTCTCACTCAATAATCTGCGACCCCGCCAAGCTGGCCGCAGCGATGTACATGGGCTTTCCAGCCTGAAGGAGGGAAAGAGAGCTGCCTGTCATGTCTGCATGGGCTTTTTCACCCCCCCCCTTATTCCTGTTTCACTGACTGAGTTTAATGTAATGTGAGCTGACATACACAGAACTGTGCATTCAGTAGCCTTTCTTGTGCCCCTATTGGCAGGAAGAAGAAAGCCAATTAAAGGCACAGTTACAGCAGTCAATCAGAGAGACTGTACTGAACTGAAGGAAGAGCTGCAATGGATTCTGGGACATACAGTTCTCCCACAAAACTGCGCCATAGACTGGTATACAGGGAGAAATTACAAAGCCCTGGATGCGCTGCACAAAAAGGAACTGAGGACTCCATTTTGTGTCCTGAGGGAAAGTCAGTCACAATGAGGCAGTGAGAGGGACACAGGCGTCATCTGAGGGGCTGCTGTTACCCACAGAGGGAATCCATCCAGCCACAGTTCCAGAGGTCGGTGTGTTGATTCTGCCACAGCTCCAGAGGTCGGTGTGCTGATCCTACCACAGTTACAGGAGGCGGACGGTGACAGACATCCCACTTGAGAGAGATATATCTCGAGGTGTTCTTGAGGGCATGGGCCGATCCGGTTACAAGGTGGCCAGTCGGGCCTTTCGGGAAACTTTGTCGCTTGATCCTTTGGTCGCAGGATGGGTGAGCGTTTGCCTATCTTTAAAGACATGGTAGTCAGGCAACATTGCCTCACCAGTGCCCATTGTCACAGGGCCATTGCTTTGCTCTGTCTTGTCTCTGATTAAGAAAGTGACAGGACATTCCACACTGGAACACTAGAGGGAAACAGCTTCCTCAAAAACAATGCCACAAAGCGTCTTCTGATTGCAGGAATAGATAGGTATCCAGCTACTGGCTACACACAACGATCAAAGAATTGCCGTATTCATCTGGGGTGTATAAAACTCTCCATCCAGCCACCCCAATACACATATCTTGGGTTCCAACAGGACATTAGTTCTATACACCTTATTAATAGTATCCAGAACTAAGGTCCAATACCTAACCATGAAAGAAAAAAGGGAAGTGGGGGAACCAGGGTAGATACTCCACAATAAAGTAGTTGTATATGGAGAACCGGCCACGATATAAATGATCAATTATGTAGACTTTATTGAACAACAAAAATTGCAAAACATTGCAGGCACAATGGCCCACCCCTCCAAACACCGTAAAAAAAAATATTAAAAAAGTGTAGACAACGTTGTCACTCACATTCAGCACACACAAGGCGCCACTCACACATGCAAGCGTACCACAATAACCTCTAAATGGGCATTATTCCCCTTTAAAAGGCCCGTCCATGGAGCGTCTGTACATCCTGACAAAGCATACATGAGCGTATGCAAAACGCGATGACGTAGGCAGCGCAGCAGGGGACCATGCTTCACTATGCGTTCCATCGGACCGGCGTTGTTTGACATGCAGTCCCAGCTTACCCCAAGAGCGGCACACTGACATCAGTTGGAGCCGATCCACTGTATAGTGTGAATCACTAGATAGGCACCAGAACTGGATAGCTCTCTCCTGCTACCTTTAGCCTTTACAGCCATCTATCGTTCACCGGCTAACGAGTGGAAAAAAAGACAGATAAAGATTACCAGCACCGTGGAGTGGTGAGAGCCTCCAGGCACCTGTGTCATCTTATGTCTACCTCCCACAAGGGCGGTTTATGCAGTCAATACTGCTACAGGGTGAATCACGCTGTTATTAAAACCCTACTACCGGTTCATTCAATATGAACATGCCATTATGTGTCAGCCCCTACTATTGAAGTAAATCTTCATCTAGCCACCCCCTTAGCCAGATATTGACATGGAGTGACCTGAGGCTTTGACCCTGCAAGTTTGTTATTAGGATCGGCTACGGACTGCCACACACACTCTGACTGTATCTCCACCTACTACAGTAGACCCACATAAAGTCTGATGAGGGATCACGTGGGATTGTGGAAATTGTGTAAATTACTCTGGGCATGATCCCATAAGTATTGCCACTAGTTTCGCTGTGAATATATATCAGTTATATTTCATTCCACATCCCCTGGTGGACTCAACATACACCCTCTGGGTAACTTGAGACTGTAGAATCTGTGTTCGGAGATACTACCACAGTGTTAGAAGGTATCGGTGCTAGCTTGCTCTGCACTTTAGCCTTCAGCCAGGCAGACCTTATCAGTATATTGTTATTACTGTCTTCCTGTATGGTATAATTAGGCTGAGAGTTGTGTTTACACGGGACCCTAAGGTATCTGAGGAGTCAGTGGTGTCCTTAGCCTACAATTAGCCCCATTTGGGGCAAGTAATGCTGGGCACCCTATGACCCCTTACCCAGTCCTCCCATGCCTTGATACCAGGAAGCATTTAGAGGTTATTTTGGTATGCTTGCATTCGTAATGCCGCATACACACGAGCAGACTTTTCGACGGACTAGGTCCGACGGTCTTTCTGAACGAACGGACTTGGCCACACACAAGCACACCAAAGCCTGACGGATTCGAATGTGATGACGTACGACCGGACTAGAATAAGGAAGTTCATAGCCAGTAGCCAATAGCTGCCCTAGCGTTGGTTTTCATCCGTCGGACTAGCACACAGACGAACAGATTTTTCGACCGGACTTGAGTCCGTCGGAAAGATTTGAAACATGATTTAAATCTAAAGTCTGTCTGATTTTTAGACAGCAAAGGTCCGATGAAGCCCACACACGAGCGAATTGTCCAGCAGATTAGTTCCGTCAGACCTAGTCTGTCGAAAAGTCTGCTCGTGTGTACGCGGCATGAGTGGAACCTTGTGTATGCTGAATGTGAGTGACAACGTTGTCTACTCTTTTTTAACCTGTTTATTTACAGTGTTTGGAGGGGTGGGCCATTGTGCCTGCAATGTTTTGCAATTTTTGATATTTAAAAAATTATACATAATTAATCATTTATACCGTGGCCGGTTTTCAATATACAACTACTTTTTTGTGGGGTAGCTACCCTGGTTCCCCCACATCCCTTTTTCCTTTCATGGTTAGGTATTGGACCTTAGTTTTGGATACTATTAATAAGGTGTTTTAGAACTAATATTCTGTTGGAAGCCAAGATATGTGTATTGGGGTGGCTGGATGGAGAGTTGTATCCCCTTTTCCTTCCATGTATAGTTATCAGTTGTAGAGGTATCCCGTTCATCTCGACTTTTTGACACAGTATAGGCTTTATTTTTTATGTTGATGTCCACCAATACCTAACCAACTTAGGACATCTCCACATCATATGTAACAATGTACCAACCTCCCTTTCACATTGTGGACATAAAGGAGTATCCCTCTTAAAAAGTTTCTGAGGGGTATAATATGCACGATGTATGATAAAAAGTTGGGTAAGTCTCTGAAATGTAAAAAGCGATACTTGTCCTAGGAGCTGTTGCATTTAGGTGAGCTTTAACCTCCCTCTCCTGAATGCAGAAGAATCGCATTCAGGATAGGAACGTTTTGACCACCAACCACGGGAAAACATGACAAAACAGCCGCAAAAAGTGCAGCGATTTCACATTTTCCCGCAGCCGTGGTAAATGTAGGCCAAGTGTAAATGAAGCCTGAGGCATCAGATCCATGCTCCCTGTTGCTAGAGCTGAGAAAAAAAATCCTTTGATCGATGTGCTTTTAGAATCTACAGAAGAGAGGACTGCAGATAAATAGTTACAACTTATGTAGGAAGATTTTTTTCATCTCTGTGTATCATCTGAGGCTTGATACTTCACTGGGTATGAGGGTTTGCAACCACTTTAACCTGATGCGGATCGCCCAAAGCATATTTACTGTGGCAGGGCTCTGGGCAGAATCACGTACACAGTTAGAAAGCACTACCTAGAACCACATTTAACCCTTTGATCACCCATGGTGTTAACTCCTTCCCTGCCAGTGTCATTAGTACAGTGACAGTGCATATTTTGTAGCACTGATCATTGTATTAGTGTCACTGGTCCCCACTAAATGTCAAAAGTTTCAGTTAGGTGTCCGAATTGTCCGCTTCATTATCGCAGTCCTGCTAGAAGTCGCTGATCACCACCATTACTAGTAAAAAAAAAAATACAAATTCAAAAAATATGTCCCATAATTCACATTTGCATGTACTCTCAACCAAACTGTCAATCCATCAAATGACTGGTGTGATAACTGTCCACATGTTCATCACCATGGCAACTGCAGATAAAACAGGGGCTAAGATTGCCACTTCCTTGGTTGTAAAGAATAGGAGGGGTACATAGTTAGTCAGGTTGAAAAAAGACACAAGTCCATCCAGTTCAACCATAAAAAATAAATAAATAAATAAAATAAAAAAAATATCATACATCCCATATACCCAATCCTATACCCACAGTTGATCCAGAGGAAGGCAACAAAAAAAAAAAAGGGGAAAAATTCCTTCCTGATCCCAGAGAGGCAATCGGATTTTCCCTGGATCAACTTTACCTATAAATGTTAGTACCCAGTTATATTATGTACATTTAGTTCTGCTTTAAGGCTTTAAGGTGCTGACTTTTAGCACCATCAAATGTAAGTGCCCATTTGCTATTTATTTGCTGGGATATTCGTAATAAACTTACTGCGCTATGATACTCATGCTTCTCCCGCGCGTCATTCATATATCAATGTAAGGAGATACTACTTGAGCTGAGAATCATCCTCTTCAGACACACACGGCTACCCAAGAAATGTAATTGTTACAAGGCTTATTTAATCTAGATATCTGGTAAGTTTGCATTTCTCACACATGATTGATGGTGGAGCACAGATAAAATGATTATTTGCCACTGCACATAGTTTTTTCTACCACGGTGATTGGATTGTTTTTCACAAGTTATTGAGTAGTCTTATTGTGGAACACTATTTTGGACAGAATGATTCTATATAGTTGTATATTGATTTATGCTATTTGAGTTAGCGCTGTACGTTTATGTCTAATTTATCTTGTAAGGTGGATTTATTCACTTTAATAGGGACTCTCAGTTTTTTATCACCTATTTTTTTGGCGCCATTACTTGTTATTTAATTGCACACAGACCTATCAAGCTATCAAATGTGGTGCCATACCTGGTAACATGAGCAGAACCATGGCAAATGTGGATTAAATAGGCCAAAATGGCAGCTTCCTTGGCTGCAAAGGAAAAAATGGTTCAGTGCCACTTTAAATGCCCATCAAAGGCATCCTTTTTTCAAACTTATTCCCAGGCACCACTTAACTGAGTATCACACCTACAATCCCTATGGAAAGCCAGATGATAGTGTAACTTTTTTGCATTATTAATGTTATTATTATCATTATTAAGTGTTGTCAAGTTGATGTCAACTTCACAGATATATTTTCTCTAAAATGATCTGTCTTCTGTTTGGATCTTAATTCTTCACAGCGACATGTTCATTAGTAATTTTAGCTAAATTCATTATATTTTATCATAACTTGGAAGAGATTGATTGAGAAATGTTCTTTTTTTAAAAGTGGCTGATTCTCCTCAAGCCCCAATACAGATGCAGAATAACAGTTTGTACTTCTATCTTATTAGTGATATAATTACATTTTGTAATTCTCAAATTAATACTTCTGTCCTCTGTAAAGCTGATATTCCACTGTATATTATTTAGTTTGCCTGTTGTACAGTGGATTGTATGCATTATTACTTTATTTTCTTAAAGCCAAATATAACTCTTAGCCTTCCAGCAAGACATTGTAAGAAAGGGCTCTATAGAATGGGGCTCATGCTAGGTGTGGGTTGATACATTGGCTCAAAGGCACAAGTTAATGAGACATGCTGTGTGGTTGTACACTTCTGTACATGCCACGTGTAGTGCCAAGCCAAGAGCAGTATTGATGGATTTGAATTACCTAGTCAGAATTCTTTCTCAGCCAATTTAACAGCAGTACGTTAATGAGTCAGCAGTAGCACGAAAACCCAGTCAAATCAATACATCTCCGCTATGCTGTATTTTCTTCTTTATCTTCTCTTTTCTTTCTGCTCACATGCTCATTTACAGTTTACATTGCATTCAACATGTCATTTAGCAGGTTGTGAACAGACCTTCCTTGTTAGGAAGATAGTTCTGTGAGGGGCAGCAAAACAAACCAAGTGCAAACCTTGAACATGCAGTGTTATGGTGGCCATTCCCACCTTTCAACCCCCTTTCTGCTTCTAGCACAGCATTTCTCAACTTTTTTCTAGGCACCGCTCTCTTTAAAAGTATGAAAAAGTTTGAAGCACCTCATTTTTAAATGTAACACATATAAATGTTACTTATAAATTGGAAACCTGAGCGTGGGACAATGCACACAACCGCTTTGATGAATTTAACTTTACATCAGAAGCTCCCATCACAGAGGTTCTCTCATCACTTCAGAGGGTCCTTAATCACATCAAAACTCTTCTTCATGCCAGTCCTGCCCACACTATGGCAACTCAAAGTTCTGTTCCAAGGCAAACTAGGTTCCATGCTCACGCCACCCCAGAGGAACCCAGCGGACACCCCTGGTTGAGAAACAGCGTTCTAGAGAAATAACATAGGAAAAAAACAGTACAGAATCTGAAACAATGCATTGTTTCCTTTTCCAAATATTTTTTTCTTTATAATAGAACAAAAAGTTAGCACATAGGAAAGATTATATAAGAATATTAAAGTGGAACTAAGCCCATTAATTTAAGTTTCCCAAAGCAGTTACATTCAAAGCATGCCACAAATGATTACTGCCATAGTTGCTTTGACTTCCATCCAAACAATCAAGCCATCAACTGGCTGGTGTCATAACCAACCAAATGTGCAGCACCAAAAAAACAAACAAAATATGTTTGATAGGCGCCTGCATCCCCATTGTACATACAAATGCAGAGTTTTGCCCATTGGGACTTTAGATACACACAGCCAGTAATAAAAACATAGTACAGGTTTATTGAGTGTATGCCAGCATAACACTAGAAAATTGTGTCATAATGACAAACAGTTGGCCCAAATATACAGATCCATTACATGGTTACATACAGTAATCAAATAGTTCATGGTAAGTGTGTCATAGCATCTTTGGTGACCCAACGCATTTCGTGAGTTGAGTCTCACTCTTCAGGGGTTGATGCATAGACATAATCTATAAAGTAAAATGGTTAAAAGATGGACATGGAAATGTATCAGGTAGATTGAAACATGGGAATCAGACTAAGGGATCCATACTCACAGAGATGCAGGATGCTGCATGCCAAATTCCCTCTGGTAGCCACCGGGGATGTTTGACCCAGGAGCTGTGGGTATAGGATCCAAAATGGGCTGGCAGCACAAAACAGGACAGATGGAAAAATGGGCAAACAGAACCATACAGCATGGCCTGCCATGATGGTGGCTAGAAATAAGAGTGTATATGGATGATGATGTGCACTAATAAATTAGGAATACATGAAAAAGATGAAAGAATAAAAAATTGGTGAGAAAATAATAAAATAATGATTAAATGGCCAAGAGCAACCACATGGTACAATTGGGAAAAACGGGTCAAAAAAGAAAATATGTAGTGAGAGATGAGGGAGGGGAAGGGTTTGTACCTACCAGGATCAAGATAATGCTGACCAAAAATAACTTGTGTCCAACCGCCTGGGAGGCATTGCATAGACTGGTATCTGAGCCCTGCTATTTATAGCCCCAAAGGCCCATCACAACACGAGGTGGATGATGCTCAGGGGGAAGGTGAGACTGAAAATGAACCCCACCAGCCCTGGTCCTCATGGGTGAAATGACAATGCAGGAGTGCGAGTCCCTCCACAGCATCACGTGATAGAAGTTGCGCCGTGACACATGGGCTAGGCTGGTGCCATGTGCCGGACGATGTACCCACCGCCAATGCATCTCACTGGTGCCGCCCAGCCACCGAGGGGAGCAAGACACGCAGCACACCTGCAAGCGAGCAATTCCACATAATGCAAAGCAGACATGAATAAAATGATGTCCTAATAGAAGGACTGAAATGTTGGGTACAGCTAACCAAAAGTGGGCAGCAGGTGTCTTCCACTTAATAATCACAAAAAAAATGAAATATGGTTGGTAGTACCCTGCGAGGTGCCTCTATCCCCATTGTACATATAAATGCAGAGCTTTGCCCATTGGGACTTTAGATGAAGCACCATGGCAACTGCAGATCAAACAGAGGCTAAGATGGCAGCTTCCTTGCCTCTAAAGAATAGGACGGTTTAGTTCTATTTTATTTGTTTTTCCAGAAAACGAAATATGGTGGTTTACAAAAAACAAACAGCTGTTCAACAACCATGTATACCAGAAGCAGAAGAAGCTACATACAGTGTACATACTATGCATGTATCATAAAGTAAGGCAAAAGTTTAGTTCTATTTTAACCACCTGATTACTTTGCACTTAAACCCCCCTCGTGACCAGACCAATTTTCAGCTTTCGGCGCTGACGCACTTGGAATGACAATTGCGCAGTCATACAACACTGTACCCAAATGAAATTTTTACCATTTTTTTCCCACAAATAGAGCTTTCTTTTGGTGGTATTTGATCACAGCTGGGGTTTTTATTTTTTGCTAAACAAATAAAAAAAAATGGAAAATTAAAAAATAAAATAAAATCATGTTTAATAGTTTGTTATAAAATTTTGCAAACAGGTAATTTTTCTGCTTCATTGATATGCACTGATGAGGCGGCACTGGTGGGCACTGATAGGCTGCACTGGTGGGCACTGATAGGCTGCACTGGTGGGCACTGATAAGCTGCACTGGTGGGCACTGATAGGCTGCACTGGTGGGGACAGATAAGTTGGTACTGATGGTCACAGCAAAGATGGCACTGATGGGCACGGATGGGTGGGCGCGGATGGGTGGCACAGATGGGCACTGATGGATGGCACTGATAGATGGCACTGATGGGCACTGATAGATGGCACTGATAGGTGGCACTGATAGATGGCACTGATGGGCACTGATAGGTGGCACTGATGGGCACTGGTAGGGGACACTGATGAGCACTGGTAGGTGACACTGAATGTGCAGCACTGGCACTGTGGGCACTGACAGATGGCACTGTGGGCACTGACATATGGCACTGTGGGCACTGACAGATGGCACTGTGGGCACTGACAGATGGCACTGTGGGCACTGACTGATGGCACTGTGGGCACTGACAGGTGGAGCTAGTGGGCACTTTATTTTGGCAAATGTGGGCACCATGGACCCTGGGCATATTGCAGTGAGAGGGACTGATGTCCCTCTCACTGCCGCTGGTGATCGGCTTTTTTTTTTTTTCTCCTCGCGCTGTCAGCGCGAGCAGGAAAAAAAGCCGATTACCGGCTCGGTTATTATCACATGATCAGCTGTCATTGGCTGACAGCTGATCACGTGGTAAGGGGTCGGGTCTCACAGACTCGCGTATCACAGAGCGCGCGCGCCCTTCAGGCAGCTCGTTGCCGGGACGACGTCAATAGACGTCGTCCCGGCACATCAGATCCGCGCTGTAGCCGTCATTCGGCTATGGCGCGGATCTCAGGTGGTTAAAGCAGTTGTAAACCGCGGATGTTCAAAAAACAAAAACAAACCTCTAAGGCAATGGCATAATTTGCTAGTATGCATCGCATACTAGCACATTATGAAATACTCAACTTGGAACAAAGCCCTCCAGAGCTGTAAAGTCCCTGCTGAGAGGGCTGATATGTTCTCCCTGTCTTTCTTCTGGGTTCGCGAGCTCCGGTTATGTGATTGGCCAGATCCGAGATGACATCACTCCTATGCATGCACGTGGGAGCCCTTGGTTTTGGGCATAAAGCTCTGAAGTTTCGGCAAAGTATGTGGTTGTAAACCCACAATAAAAATATAAAATAAAATGAAAACACCTGCAATACAAAGGCATAATGAGCTAGTATGCAAAGCTCATACTAGCTCATTATGAAATACTTACTTTAGATCAAAGAAGCCATAGCGGTCCCCGTACACCGCTCCGGCCGGTGACATCGCACCCAGAGTTTCTTCCGGGTATCGAAGGCTCCGGCGCTGTGATTGGCCAGAGCCATGATGACATCACTCCCACGCATGCTTGCGGGAGCCGCTGGTAATGGCACACTAGCTGTAGCAATGTGTAGCAATGTGCCGATGATGTTGGCACATGCTGATACAGGGGAAACCTTTACGGTTTAGGAGATATCCGGGGTAGCTACGGGTAAGCCTTATTATAGGTTTACCTGTAGCAAAAAAGTGGTCTGTAAGGGTTTACAACCACTTTAAGTGTTATCATGTTTAGCAACAGGTGGAGTTCTAAGCTGATTTTCAGGTGTTCATCAGATTTTATTTTTTAAATAAACAACACCAACAAAAATCAAGGTCAAATCATCATTCTAAACAACCACATCTAGTTTTCCCATGATATTCACAGATACTCAAAAAGCTATTCATAGACAGTCAGAAACATTCCGAAATTTTCAGGAATATTCAAAAGTATTCAGAAATATTCAGAGATACTAAAACAAAAAAAAGGAAGAAAAAAAAAAACAAGAATCACCTCTAATGTCCATCAAAGATTTAAATTAAAATTAGTACACAATGCATCAATCCATTATTTCCAGATCCTTTTCGAGAAGTGTTACGTTGAACATAAGTATGTTTTTCAAACATTGCATATGTATCCATTTCCTGAATCCAGTCCCTCAATGTAGGAGGATTGGCTGAACCTAGGTGCTATAAAAAGCGATCTCATGATAGCCACTAACTAATCATAACCCATACTATTTGAATTCACATAGCCCAAGAGACATAATAGAGGGTCTAGACGCAACCTGGTATCAAATATAGAATTTAGCCAGTCCAACACTTCCTGCCAATACCGAAATAAGTGCATAAAGGAGCCAGGAGATCTAGCGCATCTTGCACTTTCAGAGTTTTCTTTCCTGCTTACCCTGTGCAGCAACTCCGGGGTATTATACGCTTTATACAGAATAAAAAGACGAGTTACTCTATGAGTAGGAGATATTGAAATAAGCTGTACATTCTATAATATTTGATCCCATATATCCCCTAGAGTCACATCAATCTCTGTCTCCCATCTTTGCCTACATGAAATAGTAACACCAGACAGCATTTCAGATAGTAGTCACATATAGACCTTAGTAATAGGGTCCTTCATAGTGTCTGCTCTGACTATACTGTTGAAGGTAGGAACAGAGGAGAAGGAGACCGATGAGGTCAAACCTTGAATCTTCAAAGTGTGTCTTAATTGAAGATATTGAAAAAAACTTTTTTGATCTAGGTTATATTCAATACAAAGTTGTTGATCCATTTTCAGAACACCATCAGAGTATAGTTGTATCAGGATGGTAATCCCTGCACGCTCCCATCTGAAAAATCATTCCGGTTTTAAAATTTCCGGAAATGCTCTGTTCGACCATAGTGGTGTAAATATGGTTTAAAAAAATATATGCAGCACTATATTAATTCTTAAACATGAAAATGTGAACATAAAATATGTGAATATAAAAAAACGTGAATATATGAACATAAAAAACCCCTTCTGTGTTAAACAAAAAGTCCAATGTTCCAACTCAGTAAGCGCAAAAAGAAGGTGTCCGACCACCATAAGAATTGAAGGAGTACCAGAAATCGTGGCTACACAATTAAGTGCAGCAGACGCGCATTGATCATGCCACTCATGTTGGGTATGATGAATCCTCTCCCTTTGTCTTTATCTCTGGAACTCCAGATAGGCCAGAAAAAGAAAAAAACTCATATGGTGTATTATTGTTAGCACTCTGATAAATTACATCCAGGTGGGTAACACTCCATACATAAAATATAAGTTCAACCGCCAGTCACCAGCCTCCACCAGCTTTCACCCTAATGCAGTGCGCACTCATCGGACAAAAGATCACTAAAAGCATAAAAGGTGAAAATAAGGCTATCCACAGGCTTCAGTGCAAGAATTTCTGCTCATATTATCTCACTTCACAGGGTAGAGCTCCATTCATATATCCCAAAACACCAAAGGTCATAAACAAAAGATTTTCCTCATAGTGTAGTGTTTATTAATTAAAAGGACATACAATGAACATGTAAAATTACATAAAAACAATGTAACATGCCTCTAGACTCACATAAAACACTGCAGACTGGACCTCCACTGTGGCGGCGTGACGTTCTGGCTCTGAAATATTAGTATTTACAGAACCCCCTCAGCCCTGCAGACTCAGCAGGGCTGCAAGGGGCTCTATAGCTAATTAAATAAAAAGAGGTGATATTGGACATCCTTGTCTGGTTCCACAAAACAACGCAAAAGAACCCGACACTCCCCCGTTTACTCTAACAAAAGCTCTGGGACATGTATATTAAAGCTTAACCCAGTTGCAAAAGGTGTTATCAACACCAAAGTGCCTGAGCACCTCCCATATATAACTTCATTCTATGCTGTCATACACCTTGTTAAAATCTAGAGACAGTAATGCTCTGTTCACTGCGTTATCAACCGGGATTGGGATATTTTGAAAAGTAAGTCTTTCACAGCAGTCGAAGAGTTGGACATAAATCTGGTTTGGTCTGGATGAAAAATAGATGTAATGATTTTATTCAGTCTATTGGTTAAAATTATAATATCTAAAGTAAGCAGTGAAATTGGTCTGTAAGATTCGGGAGATAATAGATTATTTCCTTTCTTAGGTAGTACTACAATAACGGCTTCCATCATGGACAAAAGGAGGCTGCCAGTCACCAAGGCTGCATTAAAGACCCATAGATTAATATTTTCTAAAGATTGAGAAAAGTCAGCACTAGTATAGGTGGCGCTGGATCTGTAAAGCTCCTAATAAAAAGACTAAAAGACTGCCAGGACATCCTCAGAAGTAGTTTAGAGTCGCCCACTCGCTGATTTTATTGCCGTTATTTAAGGGGTATTAGTTTGTGAACAGGCAGTAGCAGTCAAAAGTTTTTTCCTGCCCTCTACCCTTCTGCCCAACTGAGACATTTGGAAAAAACTGTTTGTCTTGTGCTGTTTTCTGTATAATGGATTTAAGTTGAGGTTGAACAATTGCAAAATTTGCAGGACTTGGATCTAAAACGTAAGCGGTCTCAACCACAATCACTCTTTCATTTACTTGATTTATCTCCGTCCTGCTGTCAGATTTAACTTGGCTAATTTCTTTGATAAGGAGACCTCTCAAGAAGGACTTCATGGTGTCCCACACCATAATAAGAGAAGCATTATTTAGGTTAATTTCCAGAAAAGAGGTCAAAGCATGTTGTATAGATTCATGGGTATTATTTATCTGAAGCCACAATGGATTAAAGCGTTTGTTAACCTAAAAAAAAAGTTTCTGTTCCTCTAAAGCATGTTACACAGCACAGTGCTTGCGCTGTGTAATTTGGCCCCCTGTATCATCTGAAATATCTGGCTGATCCTGCCTGGCTATGCCCCCCCTGTAAACTGACCACGATGTATCATGTCTGCTGAGCCCTGACACTGTTGTCAGTTTACATGCCTCCATCAGCCGCAGCTCTCTCCTGTGTCCTCTGTATCTCCTTTGTCCTCTCCCCCTCCCTCCATGCCTGTCTGCTTCTGTGTCAGTGAACCCCACCCCTTCCCCTCCTACTGCTGAAATAACTTTGAAAAACGTATATAATCCTCTTTGTCTCATTATGCTAGATGCTACTGTCTGTGATTTATAAAAAAAATGCAGTTTCTACCTGTTTTCAGAGAGCTGATAGGCGATCACGTGACCAGCCAGCTCTGTCCTCCTCCCCTCCCGGCTGAAGTCAGCAGGGGAATCTCTTCCCCGCCTGCTGCAT
Source organism: Lithobates sylvaticus (assembly GCA_028564925.1). Lineage (NCBI taxonomy): Eukaryota > Metazoa > Chordata > Amphibia > Anura > Ranidae > Lithobates > Lithobates sylvaticus. The sequence continues at coordinate 67,071,758 of CM053035.1, read as the reverse complement.
CTGTCAGATGGGCAGAGCAGAGAGGCAGCGGGTCACGTGATCTCCAATCAGCGCTCTTAAATAGAAACTGCATTTTTTTTTATAAATCACAGAGACGGGAGCATCGAGCATAATGAGACAAAGAGGATTATATAAAGTTAGTAGAGTTGGTTAACAACAGCTTTAAGTTTCCAAAGGGCCCGACTTGATCCCGTTGTGATACCCCTAAGGATAGTGGTCTGATAAATGCCTAGACATAATATCAATAGAGAAAATATACCTAAATATTTCAAAAGTACCCAGCATTAAATCAATATGAGAGAGAGAATTATGGGTTCTTGAGAAGCATGTTTACTGAGCTTCCACAGAATGCAATTTACGCCAAAAATCATGCAGACCCATCTCTCCACACAACTTACCCATGGTGATCACTCTGTCTATGCTGGCCTGTTTAGATGCAGACAGCCTGTACTGTGTGTTATTAAAAAATATTGTTAAAGTGGTTGTAAATTGACCTGGCCCAAAATTATCCTTCCACCCGCAATGCTCGTGAGGCTGTGGTCACAGCGGCATGCTGTTACATTTGTGGTGGAATTGCCCTGTAATTAGACCATTCTGGGTTGACATTCAGTCCTAAATCAGGGATATCCTGGGATTGGATGTCCCCCTATCCCCGGTTCATTTTGTACTGCACATCCCTCCAATACCGATTAGCCAGTATAAGAAAAGCGTTTTGCCTCACTTGCTGATGCAGCTAAACGCTTGCTCCCGATTTATTGGAAGCAAGCACAAGTGCCCAGCCAGGTGGAGTGGATTTGCAGGGTTAATGAAATCAGTGACCGCTTTAACAGCATCTGGTCATCCTGGCTAGACTAAATCTTTGATCCAGGGCAATTGTCTTCTAGCCTGGACTTAGCATTGCTGGAGCTGGCAGAGCCATCCCTTAGGAATCATATTAGGCCTGCTGTGTGACATGATTCACTTCTTGTCGAGATGTGACTCCTCCTGTCTCTGTTTCTGAGTTTCCGTGGATGATTCTTCTGTAACATACAGTGGGGGGCATGGTGTGGGTGCGGATGTCGAGCGCGAGAAGCAAGGTATGTTTCCGATTTTTCCCTCCTCTTTTCTTTCTTTCTTTTCTTTCTTATCCTTCTCTATGGACATTGGTAAAATGTAATGACCTAAGGACGTTGGTTGTTATACTATATTAATATTGCTATGGTTTGACAGTCTCTGTGCCCTGTCATTGTGGGAGACCCGCGTGCTTCCGGGTGCTACGGTTTCCCCCTAGACATTTATCATTAACACGGGCTGACCCGACACTGGTGGCGTGTTGAGGGAGGTCAGTTGGAGGTAATTAATGCCCCCCTCCCCCAGCGTGTATCTGATGGTTCCTCCCGTGGTTGTTCTAGTACTTTGGTACCCTCATTGGCTCTAGATGGCCTAGTGCTAGCGGCTGGGATTTCATGCCTGAGTTCCCTTCTTCTTTCATGAACCATTTTGGGAGACCCCCATTAGGAATGGTTTTGTCTCCTAATGAGGGCGACCCAGATGCTCTATGATCGAATATTCATTGTTCTTATTTCTTTGATTCTTTCATGTATCTTAAAAAAAATGTCTCCTATATGTCATTTATATTTAGTATAATGAATATGTTGCCTAGCCAGTTTGTGGCTTTGTTCAATCGACCTACTATTGTGACATGCTGGTATTCTTCTTGAATAAACATTATACAAAAAAAAATAACCCTGTTACACCACTTTTACCTACAGGTAAGCCTATAATAAGGCCAAATAATACCATCTCCCCATCCTTTGTAACCAGATGTCCCTCCTCATTCTTTATAGGGCCAATATGGTCTGTCCTCTCTATTTTACTATTTACATACTTAAAGAATTTCTTGGGATTTTTTTTTGCTCTCCTCCGCTATGTGTCTTTCATGTTCTATCTTAGCTGTCCTCATTGCATCCTTAAAATTTCTTGTTGCATTCTTTATAAAGTCTGAATGCTGATGATGATCCCTCAACCTTGTATTTTTTGAAGGCCTTCTCCTTTGCTTTTATACACATTTTTACATTGAAGTTAAGCCATCCAGGACTTTTGTTTGCTCTTTTAAATTTATTACCCAATGGGATGCATTGGCTAATGCCCTTATTTAATATACTCTTAAAGCAAACCCATCTCTGCTCCGTGTTCTTTATTCCTAAGATTTTTTCCCAATTTATGCCTTCTAGCAAGGTTCATAGTTTTCGAGAAGTTGGCTCTTTTGAAATTCAGTGTCTTTGTATTCCCCTTATGTTTCCTATTTGTGTGATTTATACTGAAGCCAATTGACCTGTGATCGCTGTTACCTAAATTGCCCCATATTTCCACATCCATGATCAGGTCTGTATTGTTGGTAATCAGTAGATCCAGTAACGCTTTATTTCTAGTTGATGCGTCTACCATCTGACCCATAAAATGGTCCTGCAAGACATTTAGGAACTGGCAAGCCTTAGATGAATGCGTGGTTCCCTCCACCCAGTCTATGTCTGGATAATAAAAATCCCCCATTATGATAACACTTACCATCCTTGCTGCTAATCCAAATTGTGATAGGAGATCTGTCTCCCCTTCCTCCCTCAGGTTAGGGGGCCTATAGCATACTCCCGGTATTATTTTCCCCATAAGGATTCCACCTCCTCCCTAGCTCCCTTAGTGATGTTATCTCTCACATTCACTTGTACATTATTCTTGATATATAGGCATACCCCTCCCCCTTTTTTACCCTCTCTATCCTTGCAATAAAGGGTATACCCTTGAATGGTTGCCAGCCAAACATGAGAGCTGTTAAACCAGGTCTCTGAAATTCCCACAAAATCCAAATCCTCCTCGTACAAGAGTATCTCTAGTTCACCCATCTTGTCCGCCAGGCTCCTGGCATTGGTGAACATGCCATGTAGTTTAGACCTCTTATTGTCCTCTTATTGGGTGTTCAGAGATTGCAACTAGGACTTGCTACTATACTTACCTTGGGTGTATGTGCTTTAGTCAACCTACCACTAATGCCCCCAATACTACCCCCTGGAATATGTTCCGCGATCACTATCTCTACCTCTGGACCCCCATCGCCTAGTTTAAAAACCCCTCTAACTTTTTGGCCCTCTTCATTCCCAGCTGATCTGCACCCTCCTCATTTAGGTGCAGTCCATCCCTTCTCTAGTACTGGTTATCGACTGAGAAGTCGGCCCAGTCCTCCAGGAACCCAAACCCCTCCTTACTACACCAGATTCTCATTCACTTGTTTACTTCCCCCTCTGTCTTTCTGGTGTGGCGCAATGTACTGGTATTATTCCTGAGAATACTACCTTGGAGATCCTTTTCCTACCCCAAAGCACCTTGTCCCCATGTTGATGAGGACAAGGGCCTCTTCCCGACAACCCTAGCCGTTGGTTGTCGGGGTCTGCGGGTGGGGGGCTTATCGGAATCTGGGAGCCCCCTTTAAAAAATGGGACATTTTCCTATTGCAGCCAGTGCGAGAACCAGAGCAACGGCATTGCGCTGGTTCGAGAACCCTGTCGCCGAGAACCAGCGCGACGGGATCGCGCTGGAAACACAATATCGGCGGCACCTACTGTAGCTCTGTTGGAAATTTTTCATAATTTGATATACCTCCCAAATCTTCTTGAGTTTGGGTGCTGGATGAGTAGTTTCATCATATTCTTCATTATTTTCAAAGTGCAAATACTTCATTATCAGGGAAAATTTGTACTCCGACATGACCGTGCCAGAGAATGGAGTGGCTAGTAATTTATTGGTTGTCCAATACCACTTCTGCAGGGGTTTCCCCACCACTCCCTGAAGAATTATTAGGCCCAGAAATTTCCAAATGTCCTCTTTGGTCACTGGTTCCCACTTTCTGCTCCTTGAAAACCTCCGATGCATAGCAGCTTGTTGCTTCTGGTACCGGTTTGTCTCCGTAACAATTTTTTCAATAACCTCATCGGTCAAAAATAGTTGGAGGTATGCCAAGGGGTTGTCATCTTCAGCATCCACTTTGATACCAGGTTCTCCAGTAAATGGGAATCTTGGGGGGTGCTGTACCGCAGTCAATAGAGCACCAAGTCCACATCACTGAGGTTAGTCGCAGGATCTTCTCAGAAATCACTTTCTGTGTCTGATGACGAACTTCCCCACGAATCAATATGACTCAATTCTGTAGCTAGCGCTGTTTTCCATAAACCGCTTTTGAGGTAGAGGCATGCTTTTTTGATGCCATGGTCGTTCTCCAGTTTCCCAGCAGAAAGTACAGTAAAACTGCAAGCAAGTGCACTGGACAAAGCTCTAGAGGGCAAATTGAAGTCAATATATTTGATACAGTAATGTAATCCAGTAAGATTACAATGTATGGTGTGTGTGTTGTGTTTTACACTTTTTGAATCTACTGCCGGTTCCACCCCCTGTGTCGCATCGTTCACAGGGAAGGGAAGCCGGAACACACAGAGGATCGGGCAGAGGATCCGGCCGCCGTACACAGCGGGAGTACATCGCAGGATCCCGGGGACAAGGTAAGTAACCTCTTAATGGATCCAGCGATGCAATCCCGAGTGTGGCTCGGGGTTACCGCTAATGGTACTGAATACTGCCAAGGGGGTTGAAGTCACCCATCAACAAAAATAGAAGGGGAAGTATGTCAGCTATATATTTTGTAAACAGTTCACATGAGTATGGAGGCGGCATAAACACATTGGCAATCACAAAGCCCATGTCATACAGTCTACAATGAAGAAACACGTATCTCCCATATCTGCCTTATTTATTTATACATTTTTTTAATCAACAACATTTTATTTTATTGAATAGAACATACGGCATTATAAGTTCAAATGAATAGGCATACAGTCTATAACAAAAAACAGGAGATGTAATCAGCAAGACAGAAAATGATCTGCAATAACTGCTAAGCCCATTAGGCCTATTATAAGACCTTACATTTAATTTACTGACAAAGAAAATTAAAACAGTTAAAGAAAACCAACTGGAATTTAGCATTAACTAACCTGTATTAAAGAGGTTTTGATTAAAGCGGTTGTATAGCCGTTTTTTTTTTTTTAAACTACCTGCAAGACAAAGACATAATGAGCTAGTATGACTAGCATACTAGCTCATTATGCATCACTTACCTTAGATCGGGGCCCCTGACGCCATCCTCGTCTCCCCCTCTAGCCATCTCTCCACAGACATCCTTCCGGGTATCGCGGCTCCGGCCAATCCCGGCGCTGTGATTGGCCAGAGCAGCGAAGACCTCGCTCTGTGCATGCGCGCGGGAGACTTCAACTTCGGCGAGCCGAAGTTGTGAATGGGGATTAACCCTGTGAATGCGCGGTGTAAAATGTTTTTTGCAAATATCTCCTAAACCGTCACGGTTTACGAGATATTTCTTGTACCCACAGGTAAGCCTTAATCTAGGCTTACCTGTAGGTGCAAGTTGTAATTGATGGTATACAACCTCTTTAATACATTTCGTAGATAAATATACCTTAATTTAGAAGTTATCTAGTCTGTGAAGTGTCTCGTATGGCCACGTATTGAAATCTAGGGCATTCATCTGTCTAGCCTAGTAATAGTCTATCTAGGACCAGCTGCGGGGGTGTCCAACCAGTTCTGCCATGTGTTTATAAATTTCTTTGGTGAATTTTTATGATAATAGGTGTTTCTTTTTCGCACAAGTATGTTATTAACTGCCTGGATCCACTGCACATTAATCAGTGGTTGTGCAGAAAGCCAAAGCCAAGCAGTCAGCTTTCTGGCTAGGTATAAAAGTCTTGTAAGAGAAATGTATACCGGAGGGACATACTGATCCTCATTGAGACTTCCCAACAGACATGTCAGCGGATCCATAGTCAGTTGAACCTTATAGATCCTATTGATTGTTATAAGAACTTGATTCCAATATCTCACAAGCTTGGGACATCTCCAGAGCATGTGGATAAGGTCACCAGGATGAGCCTGACATTTAGGGCATATGGGAGATTCTCTCCTGCCCCATTTATGGAGCTGTACTAGTGTGCGGTATACCTGAAGCAAAATAAATAGGTGTGACAGTTTCTGCGCCGTGGATACCGACACCATTGGCCCCACCCCAAGAATCTGATCCCATTGTTCACCATCGATAGGGCCGACATCTCTCTCCCATTTTTCACAACAGGGCAGAAGATCAGGGGATTGTATATAAGATAATAAATGTGCATAAATTTGAGAGATAATACCCTTTTTAACGGCATCAGTATATATACTCCAAGAACGAGAATTCTGCTAAATTTAGAGTAGAGTACCTGCTTTGACACCGTACAGCATGATGCAACTGGATATATTGATAGTAATGGCCTTTCAGCAAAGGAAATTCCAATACCATCTGGTCGTATGGTTTCATATCTGAATTATTTAACACTTGAGTGATCCCCACCTTCTCCCCTCTTAGCTAGGTCCTTATAGAAACAATTATGCCAAATAGGCATCTGACATAGAAACCCCAATAATCCCAATATGTGCTTGTCCCTACCCCAAAATTAAATTTCCATATGGGACAAAGTCGTATAGCTTGTGTCAGGGCTAATTAGTAAATCTCCAATCGTAACCAAATCCCAACCTGCAAAATGTCGTAGTTGTGCCGAGAAGTAATACATTTGTGAATGTGGGACAGCCAGTCCACCTTGATACTTAGGACATTGCAGAGTGGCAAGTTTTATACACGCCACTCTGCTTTTTCATATTAGAGCTCGAAATTGCAAGTCTATGCGTTGGAACCAGTAGTTAGGTATCCATATTGGGGCATTGTGTAGTATATATAGTAATTGCTTGGCCCAAATCATCTTAATGAGATTTACACATCCGGTCACCGTCAGTGAAAGTTTACTCCAACTGACACACTTATGCTTACATTTTTGAAGAATTGGTTTCAGATTTAAAGATATATACCATGGGTCTTCAGTCACCGCTATACCCAAGTACTTAAATGATGTGACTACCTGTATCTAATTCTAACCTCTCTGGTAAGGCAGCAGGTAAAGAATCTAATGGGAAAGGAACCGATTTGTGACAATTTATGGCGAAGCCTGATAACTGTCCAAACTGGTCAATAAGCTGCATCACTGCTGTCAGAGAACCCTCAGTGTCTCCCAGATACAATAGAGTTCTGTCTGCATAGAGCAAAATGTTGTCTTCCCTCTGTCCCCCTGAAAGCCCACAATAGTCGGGGAAGCTCGTACCACAGCAGCCAGGGGTTCCAATGCAAGGGTAAACAACAGGGGCGACTGTGGCCATGGAATGAATTCTGACAAGGTATCATTAACCCTTATTCTTGCCATAGGTTCAGCATACAAAAGTTGTATCCAAGAAATTAATCGCTCTCCTAGGCCAAATCTATGGAGCACTTCCCACAGATAAAATTGAATGAAAGTGCAAGGGAATTGCAAGGAAATTGCAAGGGAAATTAATGATTGAATGTGCAGAAATATCCAAAATAATGACAAAGTGACCATACAGATGAAAAGAGTGTGTCACTGTAGGTATGGTATAATCAGATGATACCAAAACAATAATATCGCTGAAAAAAATTATTAAAAAATAAAAATAAAATTTGGTGCACTACAAGTCCCAGCTTGTAAAGAAAAAAATGGCGGAAAATAAACGATAAAGTCCACAATCTGGAACAATGAAGAGCATAATGCTCTGGAATAAGTGAAGGTGAGTAGAAATATTCAGGAATCTTTGTGTTGATCACAGTGATGATCCGTGCAGGCAGTGCTCTGTGCTGACTTCAGGGGTGCACCCTACTAGTTCCCCCAGCCTCTCACCTCTATTTGCGGCCCCTACAGGCCTAGTGGAGCAGATAGCCTCTAAAGTGGCAAGCCTGGTCACTTTCCGGGTCCTCCTTCTTATGGGCTCCTATGGGCTCCTATAGGCTTCTATGGGCTCCTATGGACTCCTACTCCGATCCAAAAAGGCACTCCAGGGGTAAGGGGTCACTCACGGGTTAGATCAGCATGTAGGGGTTAAAGGTACAAAGAAGCGCTCCAATGTGTAGTAAAAAACAGGTTTATTGAAACAAAAATAATATCCACTCACATTTAAAGTTCTCTTGCATCAGCATAGATGAACTTCCGGTCGCGGCCGCAAACCAGAAGTAGAGCGATAGGCACCTGACTTCCTTCCTCCCTCACTAGTATCGTCACTAGCACACGTGACTTTGTCAAAGGCAAATAGAGGTGAGAGGCTGGGGGAACTAGTAGGGTGCACCCCTGAAGTCAGCACAGAGCACTGCCTGCACGGATCATCACTGTGATCAACACAAAGATTCCTGAATATTTCTACTCACCTTCACTTATTCCAGAGCATTATGCTCTTCATTGTTCCAGATTGTGGACTTTATCGTTTATTTTCCGCCATTTTTTTCTTTACAAGCTGGGACTTGTAGTGCACCAAATTTTATTTTTATTTTTTTATAATTTTTTTCAGCGATATTATTGTTTTGGTATCATCTGATTATACCATACCTACAGTGACACACTCTTTTCATCTGTATGGTCACTTTGTCATTATTTTGGATATTTCTGCACATTCAATCATTAATTTCCCTTGCAATTTCCTTGCAATTCCCTTGCACTTTCAGAATCAATTTATCGGTTCTCTATTGGTTCTTTATTCACATATTTTACACGTTGCACTGTGCACCTTTTATTGCTAGAAGATTTCGTGTTCACTATTTTTAACCCAACTCCATCATCATTTTTACCCCAGCACATATATTTATTTTCAGCACGGTTATTTTAGCACCATCACTTTTATTGAACATTTTTTCATTTTATACACACGTCTTATATTTATTCAATATTTTATGTGTATTGCTATTAAGGAATTTTATCTATTTAGTTCATTATTTTATTATTTTATGTGTTTTTGTATATCTATTTATGTGAAAGGTCACTCATCTTTCGGATACTATTATCTAGACTTCCCACAGATAAGTCTACTCGATCCTGTCAAAAGCTTTGGAAAATAGCTCTGTTGCCTGGATTATCCACATGGATTTGAATATTTAAGACAAGTCTAAAGATATTTAATGCAGTATTACAAGCAGGGATGAAGTCAGACTGGTCCAATTGCACCAGTCTAGTAGCCAAAACCCCTGCCAACGGTTTAACATCCGTGTTGAGTAGGAATGGGTCCGGTGTTCGATTCGAACCCATGTTCGAATCGAACATCGGGCGTTCGCCCGTTCGGCGAGCCCAGAACTATTTGGGCCGCTCGCATCAAATTCGTGTGATGTGAGTGGCCCGCAATGCATTGCGCCAGTCGCAGTGCAATGCTGGCTGATGATTGGCCAAGCATGCACTGTGACCCCGCATGCTTGGCCAATCACAGCACAGGCAGCGAGGAGAGCCATAATTGGCTACAGGCAGGATGCCTGTAGCCAATTATAGCTCAGGGGCTTTAGTACACGCCCCACGGTATAAGAGGCCGCCGCGGCGGCGGCGGCCTCGCATATTATGTTTCAGTGTCAGCGTGCTGCTGACTGCTGAAAAAGTGAGAATATGTGCTCTATTTCTGGGGATTTGTGTGTGCGTGCTGTTAGTACAGCATTGCAGTATCACATCTGGGGGGTGTCTATAGGTGGCCTGTGAAGGGGGGCAGGTTTCCAGTGCTTAGAACTGTCCCTGCAAAAAGTGTCATTTTTGCAGGGAAAAAGCTATTTAAAATCACTCGCGGCTAATGAATTGATGGCTCCTGTAACACAGAGAACTGTCATTCATTGATAAAAAACAAAAAAAAAAAGCGTGGGGGTCCCCCCAAATTCAATAACCAGGCCCTTCAGGTCTGGGATGGATATTAAGGGGAACCCCAGCCAAAAAAAAAATATGGCGTAGGGTCCCCCTCAAAATCCATACCAGACCCTTGAGGTCTGGGATGGATTTTAAGGGGAACCCTAGCCAAAAAAAATGGTGTGGGGTCCCCCTCAAAATCCATACCAGACCCTTATCCGAGCACGCAACCTGGCAGGCCGCAGGAAAAGAGGGGGGGACGAGAGCGGCCCCCCTCCCGCCTGAACCGTACCAGGCCACATGCCCTCAACATTGGGAGGATGCTTTGGGGGTCTAAGACCCCCAAAGCACCTTGTCCCCATGTTGATGAGGACAAGGGCCTCTTCCCCACAACCCTGGCCGGTGGTTGTGGGGGTCTGCGGGCGGGGGGCTTATCGGAATCTGGAAGCCCCCTTTAACAAGGGGACCCCCAGATCCCGCCCCCCCCCCTGTGTGAAATGGTAAGGGGGTACAAAAGTACCCGTACCATTTCACCAAAAAAGTGTCAAAAATTGTAAAAATGACAGGAGACCGTCTTTGACAATTCCTTTATTAAAATCTTCTTTCTTCTTTCTTCATCCTTCGGTTTCTTCATCTTCTCCTTCCGTCATCTTCTTCCATCTTCTTCTTCCATTTTCTTCTTCCTCCGCTTCTTCTTGCGCTGGTCTTCTCGTCCTTCTCGTCCGGCATCTTCTTCCATGGTGTCGGCGTCGGTGTCGGTGTCTCTTCTTGGGCCACTCCTTGCAATGGGAGGCTCCCGCTGTTAAAGGGGGCTTCCAGATTCCAAAAAGCCCCCCGCCCGCAGACCCCCACAACCACCGGCCAGGGTTGTGGGGAAGAGGCCCTTGTCCTCATCAACATGGGGACAAGATGCTTTGGGGGTCTTAGACCCCCAAAGCATCCTCCCAATGTTGAGGGCATGTGGCCTGGTACGGTTCAGGCGGGGGGGGGGGGGGCGCTCTCGTCCCCCCCTCTTTTCCTGCGGCCTGCCAGGTTGCGTGCTCGGATAAGGGTCTGGTATGGATTTTGAGGGGGACCCCATGCCATTTTTTTTGGCTAGGATTCCCCTTAATATCCATCCCAGACCTGAAGGGCCTGGTTATTGAATTTGGGGGGACCCCCACGCTTTTTTTTTTTCATTTTTTTTATTTTTTATCAATGACTTTTTTTTTTATGAATGGCTTTCAATGAATGACTGTTCTCTGTATTACGGGAGCCGACAATTCATATAGCCGCGAGTGATTTTAAATAGCTTTCTTTTCTGCAAAAATTACACTTTTTGCAGAGACAGTTCTAAACACTGGAAACATGCACCCCTTTACATGCATACTATAGACACCCCCCAGGTACGAAATTTAAAGGAATATTACACTTTTATTGTTTCAATTTAATCATTATTAAAATCACTGCTCCCGAAAAAACGGCCGTTTTTAAAAGTTTTTTTTGCATTGATACATGTCCCCTGGGGCAGGACCCAGGTCCCCAAACACTTTTTTTGACATTAACATGCATATTAGCCTTTAAAATTAGCACTTTTTATTTCGAACGTTCGCATCCATTCTAACTAATAGGGTTCTAAAGCTCGCACAGACTTTAGGTCCGTTCGCGGGTTCTGGTGCGAGCCGAACGGGGGGGTGTTTGGCTCATCCCTAGTGTTGAGCAAAGAGATGGGCCTATAGGAGTCTGGCTGTAATTGGTCCTTTCCTGCTTTAGGGATAACTACTATTATAGCCTCATTCATAGATAAAGGTAAACAGCCACGTTGAAAGGCATCATTCAGGGTCTTTAAAAGGGCAGGCAAAAGAGCAACCCTATACATTTTATATGTTTCAGTTGGTAGCCCATCAGCTCCCGGTGATTTACTATTGGCTACCGCCAAGGAGAGTTCCTCAAGTTTAATTGGGGCATTGAGCACATCAAAATTCCTTTTTGAATTGCATGGAAGGGAGCAATGATCCAAAAATTAACCAAGTGCCTCCTTCGTGGAATGTACCTTGGAAGTGTATATGTCCCGAAAGAAGTGCGAGACTACCGCATATATCTGCTCCTGACCAAAGACTGCCTCCCCATCAATGTTTTGGATGGCTTCTATGTGGGTTACTCTCTGTTGGGCCCTAGCTATCATTGCTAGCAAGTGTCCTGTGTTTTCCCCTTCATTAAAGTATCATTGCTGCATAAAAAAATCTCTTATTTTCAGCTGTAGTAGTGGAAACCTGCTGATAAAGTGACTGAGGTGGGAGCATGAACATACATCTCTTCTGCCTTAGCAGCATCACTCAGTACGAGATTTTCCCACTCTTTAGTTTTAGTTTTAATAGCAGAGATTTGTGTAATAATTAGCCCCCCCGTAAATGAGCTTTCAGGGCATCCCAAACTACCACTGACCTCTCCGAACGTTGATTATATTCCAAGAACTCTGTGATTGCTTTGGGAATGGGACTAGAGTCCAGAAAGAGCGTACACCAAAACGGGTTAACCTTCCATAATCTGTGTTTGGGAATTGGAGACATAGCAATTTTTACACTAAGAAGGGAGTGATCAGAGGGCATATATCGCAGAGTCTGGTGTGCCAGATTATTACCCAGACACATATCTATACGTGAGAGACATCTGTAGGGTGCTGAGTAACAAGAAAAGCACTGCACATTAGGATTTTTGTCTCTCCACACATCTCTCAAGCCTATTTCATTAAGTAATCAAGCAAAAGGAGTTTGCCCCAGGCTGAGAGTTACAGACAGGTCTGGATAAAAACCTATGCATCTGTTTATCCATGACATTATTAAAGTCACCCAACACCCAGCTAGGGATATTGGAGAAGGAAGCTATGAATTATGTCAAGCATTTCAGGCTATCGATAGAGAAGGGTGGAAGAACATATATATTTGCTATGATACATACCAGCCCCGTCAATTTGCATAATAAAAAAATGTGCCGACCCTGGTCGTCCACTATGGAGTGCATTAGCTGAAAAATACAGCATGTGATATAAGAATGCTGACACCTCTGGAGTAGGCTGTGTGAGTGGAGTGTAACTGGTTAGGGTAGCTGCAGTGTTTAAGTGCAGATGTAGAAGTGGCATGGAAATGCGTTTCCTGTAAACATACCACAGTTGGCTTGTGGGCCTTCACAGTAGAGAAAAAAGCCACCCATTTCACTCCATCACCCAGCCCCCTAACATACACGATATCAGAGTACATACATCAGCCATAGAAAAAAGAAAAAACACATATCAGACAGAAAAAGACCCCTCAGGTTCCAATAATGGAAATATGAAATAAACAAAAGTATTGGCCCTATTTTTAGGCAGTCATTAAGGAATTTCTGAGAGCTCCACAGGAGAATTATGAACAAAGGGATGCTACCGATAAGGTCCCGGTGAATGGGCAGTAACCTCCGCCAGCAGAAGATGATTCCAGTTGAACAAACGTAAAAAAATAAACCGTATTCCCTGCAACCAGCAGGGGTCCGAATAAGCAAAAAAAGAACAACAAGTAACCAAAAAAAAAATCTCTGTATCTTCAGAACAGTCAAGGAGACAGGAAACATAAGGCATGTCCACGCAGGACAGTGTTATAGGGGTCTCCCAATGTCTCAGTTCAAACTTTGATTTGAAGGAACTTGCAAATACAGGTCTTTGTAGGAATAGAGCATGTATACTCTCCTCATGGGCTCCTCACCACCTTAAAGGAAAAACAGAAAAAGGGGAAGAATAATATATTTAAATATTCTCCTAGGGTACTTTTACCCAGCAAGAACAAGCAGCTTGACCATCAGGCTATAGATGTAGGTGCTTTTTTAAGAGTATGCGCCACATGATCCATCAAGTTGGACACATTGACAGGGTTATCAAAGAATTGTGTTTCGCCATTTGCTGCGATGTAAAGTTTGTCAGGATACAGCATGGCATAGGTAACATCATACCGTCTGAGACGCTTCTTCACCTCTGTAAATTTGGCCCTCCAGCATTGAAGTTCAGCAGAGAAATCAGGGTAAAACGATATGCGCACATTATCCATTTTCATAAGCTTGCCTTTGGTTCTGGCCTGGTACAGTATAGAATCACGGTCCTTAAAGGGGTTGTAAACCCTCCCACATAACTTTTGCTCATGTTAATCAGCAGTGAATACAGTGCAAATCGATGTGTGTAGATGTCACTATACCTCCTCTGTTTACTTGTAATCTGTCCCATTCTATTTAATGATGTTAGTGACAACATGCTTGCGCATCTTCTCCCTGATTAACGGCATGCTCTTTGTGCCATCAGTCCATTAATAAGTATGCCGTGGCCATCATTTCCCCTCTCTGTGGCATTGCACCGAGATACCGCAAGATTTTAGTCACATTCAGAAGTGCCTGATACCCATGTGACCTTAATCATCAGACAGGTCTTCTATGATAGGCGGGACACGGTTGCCATAGCAATCCCGGGGGCTAGAACGAGGCTTGGCTAAGGAAGAATGGTGCACGAGTAAGATTACAGTAGGAAAGATGCCGGAAGTACATTACAATGCAGACTCGGAAAACCACACTTAACATGGAGCTGACTTGTACCAGGAAGCACAGATTTTAAAACTGCTGCAAAAAAGTAAGAAACACGCAAATGGGGGTTATTATACTGTAGAATATGTTGTAATACTTTATTATACTGTTTTTTTTTTTTAAAAAAAAACAGCATCTGAGGGGCAGAGTTTACTTCCTCTTTAAAGTTTAGCAATTTAAAAAGGAATGGCTCAGGAGGCGCTCCAGGTTTTGGCGGTCTGGGACTCTATGAGCCCTCCCTATAGCAAACATGGAGGAGAAAGAGTCTTTGCCAAATGTGATAAGGAGACAGTTTTCCATAAAAGCCACAGGATTTTTCCCCTCTGTCTTTTCCGGTATTCCGACCGCACAAACAATATTGCATCTTTGTATGTTCTCTATATCTTCCATTTGGGCCGCATGGCCCGCATGGCCTGCATGGCCCGCTGTGATTGATTGTATATGGCAAAACTCACTCTGCAATGGCGCTACTTCGCCCTCCACATTTCTCATCCTGTCTTCCAAGGCCGCATTGCAGCCTCTCAGCTTCTGCATATCCTGTCTGACTAGATTAATCTATAGTTTTACTCCTTTAATCTCAAAGGTTAGGGTAGTAATGGACATGGTACAGGAGGTGACAGCAGCAAAAATGTCTCTTAGGGTAGGTTCAGGAGTATGCAGGGCTTACTCCTCTAAATCACTGGCTATGTCAGCAGGGGCTGGATTACTTACTGTGTCCCACATAGGTGCAGCTTCTGAGTCCTCAGGACACAGAGCCTCCGGGTCCTCATGCAGGGGTTTCTGGTCTATAGGTTCCAGGAGTAGGGGTGCAGTCTTAGTATGACAGTCCTTACGAGGCATTTTTAGCAAAGAGCTTCATGGCTGCTGCGCCATCTTGCCCCGAATGGTCCACTGCTGGCTGGGAGTCTTTTCCTCCTCTCCGAGACATGTCCGCCACGAGATTACAGGCACCGGTGGGTTATTTATGCTTCAGGGATCCCCGCTGAGCAAAGGAGGAACAATGGAGTAGTCTCAGGATGAGAAATTCAGGAGAAAAGCCTGGAGTTTCAATGGAGCGATCAGACCACACTACCTACTCCATAAGCTGTAAGCCACACCCCCTATCTTTCTTATTTTTATTATAAAACTTATTTGTTCATTTATTACAGAGGTAATACCTTAGGCTCCAATTTACACAGAAAAAAGACTCATTCCCATCTCTCCTGCTGTGTATCGGAAAGAGTAAGTCTTATGGCAAATAGCTTTTGCTGTGCATTCTCTTTAACAACTACATAATGCTCTGTGAATCATGCTATGGGTGCACACACAAAGTTTAAAAGGAAGATTGTTTATGAATCGTATATATAAATCTTCCAATTAACAATGTTTAAACACACACACACAAAAAAAAATGCAATGAGATAAATATGTAGCCTGTCATTGCTGTCTCCTCCATCTGAAAATAGTAACTGTTTCGGTGCCATGCCAATGCTTTGATTTCACTGGATTCTGAGTCACTGACCTGAAATTAGAATAAGCTTCTTTGCTTTAGGGCTCATTCACATGGGCATCTAAGATACTGCATTTAGATAAAGATTAACGTGTACGCATTGTGGGTGTAACAAGCTCAGATGTGGCAGCCCTAAATGTCACTGCTCCCCCTAACAGCCGGGAGAGCAGCCCATCTAGTTGGGGTAGTGAGGGGGTGTGCAGGGAGGCCTAGAGAGTTGGTGGTGATAGGGGATTTTATAATCAGAAAGACTGATAGAATAATTTGTCGACAGGATCGCATCAACTGAATGGTTTGCTATCTCCCTGGTGCCAGGGTTCGACATGTGGTGGACCGGGTTGATGAATTACTTGGAGAGGCTGGGCATGACCCAGCTGTCTTAGTCCACATTGGAACCAATGACAGAATAGATGGAAGGTGGAGGCTCCTTAAGAACCAATTTAAAGAACTAGTGGAAGGGAAGGACCTCCAAGGTGATATTCTCTGAAATATTGCCTGTACCATGTGTAAGACAGGAAAGGCAGGGGGTGATTAGAGAGCTGAATGCATGGCTAAAGACCTGGTGTAAGGAGGAGGGATTTGGGTTTTTAGAGCATTGGGCTGACTTTTCATTGGGGTGCAACCTATATGCTAAAGATGGTTTGCACCTAAATGGAAGGGGGTTTACTGTGCTGGGGGAGAGGTTTATGGGAAGGCTGGAGGAGTATTTAAACTAGGAGTGTGGGGGGAGGGTGAATTTGATTATAATGAGGGCAGACAGGTCAGAAAGGGGTCAGCCCCTATTGGTGGGTGGAATGGGGATAGATGGGGATGGCAGATGATATGAAGGTTCCTATGTTACAATCAACCATTGGAAATGGTACTCTTTGTACTAAAATTAAAAATATGCAACATACGTTTGCAAAATGTGACAGTGAATTAAAGTGCTTGTTCACCAATGCCAGAAGTCTGCCAAGCAAAATATATGAGTTAGAAGCTATGGTGCAGGAGGAGAACTATGATCTAATTGGTATTGCTGAATTTTGGCTTCATTCTTCTCATGACTGGGCTATTAATACTCCTGGCTAAGCTCTCTTTTGGAAAGACAGGGTAAAACGGAAGGGTGGTGGTGTCTGTCTATGTGAGAAGTGATCTCAAAGTAAGTGTGAAAGAGGATCGATTTAATGGAGACTGTGATGAGTCTGAAGCATTATGGGTGGAACTGTACATAGGCGTGCATACTACAAAGGTAGGTAGTCATTGGTTATACGGGTAAGATAAAAACACTTAACTTTAAGAGAGCAAATTTTCCAAGGACTTAGACTGGGAGGGAATATTGGCATCAATGGACCCAGAACAGAAATGGCAATTCTTCAATGTGACTGTATGTAAACTCACTACAAATTATATTCCCATACGTTTAAAAGGCTAAAAATAAAAGCAAAAATGGCTATAACTATAAGTAATAAAAAAGAGCTTTTAAAAAATATAAAAATGAAGGAACGCTATCATCGTTTAAATGTTACAAAGAATATAACAGAATATGTAAAAAGGAAAAAATGGACTCACAAATTCAAAACAAACCACAGATTGCAAAAGCTAGTAGGACAAACCCCAAATAATTCTTCAAATATATCAATAGTAAAAAGGTCAGGTCTGAGCATGTAGGCCCTTCACAAAAAAATATAGAGTGGATAACTGGGGACAAAGAGAAGGCAAATGTATTAAATACTTTCTTCAGCTCTGTGTATAAAAAGGCGCACGGGGAGCTCATGTCCATAATGGGGATGGTATTGACACAGCCCCAAATGATCCACAATGGCTCAAAAGGGATATGGTCCAGAAATATTTAGACAGAATAAAGGTGGATAAAGCACCTGGACCAGATGGCATCCACCCACGGATCCTAAAAGAATTGAGTTCTGTCATTTCAAGGCCATGGTTTCTAATTTTTAGAGACTCACTAACCACTTGACAACCGGCCCATAGCCGAAAAACGGCTACAGGGCGGTTGCTTAACTCTGGGAGGGCGTACAGTGATGTCCTCCCAGAATTCTCCCCTTGCGCGCATACTGGGGCGCGCACTCGAGAATATCCATGATCGCCGGGTCCAGAGGACCCGGCAGATCCCGGATCACGGTAAACGGCCGCTCATCGCGGCCGTTTACCACGTGATCACTCCATCAAATGACGGAGCGATCACATGTAAGCAAACTGGCGTCATTTGATGACGCCGGTTCCTCTCCCCTCCTCTCTCTGTACCGATCGGTACAGTGTAAGAGGAGAGGGGGAGGGATCGGTGGCAGCAGTGCTGTGGGCGGGATCTGTAGTGCCCACAGCCTGCTCTGCCACCACCGATCCATCCATCCATGCTCAGCCATCTCCCCATACCCTGCAATACACAGCAATAGCCTGCAGTGTATTGCTGGGTATTGCAGGGTATGGAGGGATGGCTGAGCATGGATGGATGGATACTCTGCCATACCCTGCGATACTCTGCCATACCCTGCGATACTCTGCCATACCCTGCGATGCTCTGCCATACCCTGCGATACTCTGCCATACCCTGCGATGCTCTGCCATACCCTGCGATGCTCTGCCATACCCTGCGATGCTCTGCCATACCCTGCGATGCTCTGCCATACCCTGCGATGCTCTACCATACACTGCGATGCTCTACCATACCCAGCGATGCTCTGCCATACCCAGCGATACTCAGCCATACCCAGCGATTCTCTGCCATACCCAGTGATACTCTGCCACCAATGATTAAGCCACTTCGGTGAAACATGTCTGGGTATGGTTACATGGCAACTGTGAGGAGCATTTAACATTCAACGTTCCAGTTACTGGGTGTGCTGTGCCGTGTGAAGTGAAAGAGAAAGGAGACAGCGTGGAGGGTGAGACATATTGGTATTAACGCCGGGTCCGCCGAGACCATAATATATCGGGTCACCACTGCTGGGTCCTTGTATCCTGTTGAAAAGTTATGCTGAAGTGCCTTATTTTTATATGAAGGATGTGAGTACAATGGTTGAGGAATTTTGTGTGCTGTTGAAATAAATGGTTTACTCTACTTCACTATTGGAAGCATCTCTTTTTTCCTTATATGTGGAGTGCAATTATCTAACATTCTGTCTGGATCCATCTGTGACCCATGTGGAGCTATTAAGCGAGTTGGCCGAGCATGAGAGTGCAAGGCATATACTGCTGGTGAGTGCGATTCCTTAGGGTGCGGTAGCACTGAACACAGGTGGTGTGGTGGAAGATATTTTTTTCAAGTCACTTCAAGAACTTTGTTTAAAGACACTTCAAAACTTTATTTGCTTCAGGATTTTTCATTCACTTTTCTGTCACTTTTTGAAACATTATCACTACAAGTAACAGTTTATGGACTTTTGTTTGGATTTGTTTCCCTTTTTTGGACACCTGCAAAAATATATAATCACACTTCACTTTAATTTTTCACTTTATGTATATAGGTGATTAATTGTGTTGTTGTTTTTTTAGCACTGTTTATACATATTTTTCAGTATTGTTTACACAGGTTAAATATTTAGTTTATTCACAGACACTGTGATTATTAGCGCTACTGTTTTATTCATTTAAAATCACTTTACATACCCTGCGATACTCTGCCATACCCTGCGATACTCTGCCATACTCTGCCATACCCTGCGATGCTCTGCCATACCCAGCGATACTCTACCATACCCTGCGATACTCTGCCATACCCTGCGATACTCTGCCATACCCTGCGATACTCTGCCATACCCTGCGATGCTCTACCATACCCTGCGATGCTCTACCATACCCAGCGATGCTCTACCATACCCAGCGAAACTCTGCCATACCCTGCAATACTCTGCCATACCCTGCGATACTCTGCCATACCCTGCGATACTCTGCGATACTCTGCCATACCCTGCGATACTCTGCGATACTCTGCCATACCCTGCGATACTCTGCCATACCCTGCGATACCCTGCGATACCCTGCGATACTCTGCAATACCCAGCAATACCCAACAATACTTTGCGATACCCAGCGATACTCTGCCATACCCTGCGATACTCTGCCATACCCTGCGATGCTCTACCATACCCTGCGATGCTCTACCATACCCAGCGATGCTCTACCATACCCAGCGATACTCTGCCATACCCTGCGATACTCTGCCATACCCTGCGATACTCTGCCATACCCTGCGATACCCTGCGATACTCTGCCATACCCTGCGATACTCTGCCATACCCTGCGATACTCTGCCATACCCTGCCATACTCTGCCATACCCTGCGATACTCTGCAATACCCAGCAATACCCAACAATACTCTGCGATACCCAGCGATACTCTGCCATACCCTGCGATACTCTGCCATACCCTGCGATACTCTGCCATACCCTGCGATACTCTGCCATACCCTGCGATACCCTGCGATACTCTGCCATACCCTGCGATACTCTGCAATACCATGCTATACCCTGCAATACCCTGCGATATTCTGCGATACCCTGCGATACTCGCTACGATCGAAGCCAGGATCGTTTTTGTATTTTATTCCAGGCTTTGCAGCCTAGAGGTGAGATGTGGGGTCTTATTGACCCCATATCTCACTGTAAAGAGGACCTGTCATGCCATATTCCTATTACAAGGGATGTTTACATTCCTTGTAATAGGAATAAAAGTGATCAAAAAAAATTTTTGGGGGAAAAAAGTGTCAAACTAAAATAAATAAAGTAAAATGAACAATAAAAAATAAAAATAAATTTAAAGCGCCCCTGTCCCCGTGTGCTCGCATGCAGAAGCGAACGCATACGTAAGTCCCGCCCACATATGAAAACGGTGTTCAAACCACACATGTGAGGTATCGCTGCGAACGATGGAGCGAGAACAATAATTTTGGCCCTAGACCTCCTCTGTAACTCAAAACATGTAACCAGTAAAAAAATTTAAATCGCCGCCTATGGGGATTTTTAAGTAGCGAAGTTTGGCGCCATTCCACGAGCGTGTGCAATTTTGAAGGGTGACATGTTGGGTATCTATTTACTCGGCGTAACTTCATCTTTCACATTATTCAAAAACATTGGGCTAAATTTACAGTTTTGTTTTTTGTAAAGCACAAAACTTTTTTTTCCCAAAAAAACCCGTTCGAAAAATTGCTGCGCAAGTACCGTGCTAGATAAAAAGTTGCAACAACCGCCATTGCATTCTCTAGGGTCTTTGCTAAAAAAACATATATAATGTTTTGGGGTTCTATGTAATTTTCTAGCAAATAAATGATGATTTTTACATGTAGGAGAGAAATGTCAGAATTGTCCTGGGTGCTCCAAAACACCTGATGGTGCTCCCTGCATGTTGGGCCTCTGTATGTGGCCACGCTGTGTAAAAGTCTCACACATGTGGTATCGCCATACTCGGGAGTAATAGCAGAATGTGTTTTGGGGCTTAATTTGTGGTATGCATATGCTGTGTGTGAGAAATAACCTGCTAATATGACAATTTTGTGAAAAAAAAAAAAAGAAAAAAAAATTACAACTTCAAAAAAAACTCACCATGCCTCTTTCCAAATACCTTGGAATGTTTTCCTTCCAAAAAGGGGTCATTTGGGGGGTATTTGCACTTTTCTGGCATGTTAGGGTCTCAAGAAATGAGATAGGCCGTCAGTACTTCAGGTGTGATCAATTTTCAGATATTGGCACCATAGCTTGTGGACTCTATAACTTTCACAAAGACCAAATAATATACCCCAATTTGTACTTATTTTTATCAACAATATGTAGCAGTATAAATTTTGGCCAAAATTTATCAAGAAAAATTACAAATTTGCTAAATTTTATAACAGAAACGAAGAAAAATTCATTTTTTTACAGAATTTTCGTCTTTTTTCTTTTATAGCGCAAAAAATAAAAAACCCAACGGTGATTAAATACCACCAAAAAGAAAGCTCTATTTGTGTGAAAAAAAGGACAAAAATGTCATATGAGTACAGTGTTGTATGACTGAGTAATTGTCATTCAAAATGTGAGAGCACCAAAAGCTGAAAATTGGTCTGGTTATTAAGGGTGTTTAAGTGCCCAGTGGTCAAGTGGTTAATGACAGGAATAGTACCACTGGATTGGCGCAGGGCCAATGTGGTGCCCATATTTAAAAAGGGATCAAAGTCTTTACCAAGTAACTATAGACCTGCTAGTTTAAATTCTATAGTGGGGAAGATACTGGAGAGTTTAATCAAAGACCACGTAGATGAGTTCTTGTTGGGAAAATATATTTTAAGCAACAGGCAGCTAAGATTCATGAAAGAAGGAAGTTGTCAAACAAACTTGATTTCTTTTTATGAGGAGGTAAGTAAAACCTTGTACAGAGGGGTGGCTGTGGACGTGATATACCTGGACTTTGTAAAAGCGTTTAAGACAGGTCCCCACAGGCGGCTCATGTGTAAGGTAAAGTCTACAGGCTTGGAAAGAACAATTTGTAAACGGTTGGAAAATTGTCTAAAAGACAGAATTCAGAGAGTATTGGTTAATGACTCTTACTCTGAATGGTCTAAGGTTATCAGTGGTGTACCCCAAGGTTTAGTGCTGGGACCCCTACTTTTTAATACCTTTATAAATGATTAAAAAAAAAAAGGGTCTGGGACAGTGGCGGACATGTGTGTGTGTGTGTGTGTGTGTGTGCATATGTATGTGTGTGTCTGTGTGTGCAATGCATGATGCATGTATGTGTTCATGATGCATGTGTGTTCATGATGCATGTGTGTGTTCATGATGCATGTGTGTGTTCATGATGCATGTGTGTGTTCATGATGCATGTGTGTTCATGATGCATGTGTGTGTTCATGATGCATGTGTGTTCATGATGCATGTGTGTGTTCATGATGCATGTGTGTTCATGATGCATGTGTGTGTTCATGATGCATGTGTGTGTTCATGATGCATGTGTGTGTTCATGATGCATGTGTGTGCGCATGATGCATGTGTGTTCATGATGCATGTGTGTGTTCATGATGCATGTGTGTGTTCATGATGCATGTGTGTTCATGATGCATGTGTGTGCGCATGATGCATGTGTGTGTTCATGATGCATGTGTGTGTTCATGATGCATGTGTGTGTTCATGATGCATGTGTGTGTTCATGATGCATGTGTGTGTTCATGATGCATGTGTGTGTTCATGATGCATGTGTGTGCGCATGATGCATGTGTGTGCGCATGATGCATGTGTGTTCATGATGCATGTGTGTGTTCATGATGCATGTGTGTGTTCATGATGCATGTGTGTGTTCATGATGCATGTGTGTTCATGATGCATGTGTGTGCGCATGATGCATGTGTGTGTTCATGATGCATGTGTGTGTTCATGATGCATGTGTGTGTTCATGATGCATGTGTGTGCGCATGATGCATGTGTGTGCGCATGATGCATGTGTGTTCATGATGCATGTGTGTGTTCATTATGCATGTGTGTGTTCATGATGCATGTGTGTGCGCATGATGCATGTGTGTGTTCATGATGCATGTGTGTGTGTGTGTGCGCACGCATGTATGTCTGTGTGTGTGCACGATGCATGTATGTCTGTCTGTGTGTGTGTGTGCGTGCATATATGTATGTGTGTGTGCATGTATGTGAGAGTGCATGTATGTGAATGTGCATGTGTTTATCAGTGGCGGTGCCTCCATGGTTTCTTGCATCGGGGCCCTGAGCGTTCTAGTTACGCCACTGGTCTGGGATTAAAAGTTTTTCTGTCTTTGTAGAATATGCAGGGGAATAACGTCCCCTTACGGGATGTCTCCAACTTACAAGCCAACCTCAATGCTCTGTCTAATTGGGCAACTAAGTGGAAAATTAGGTTTCATGTTGATAAATGTAAAGTTATGCACTTGGGGGCTAAGAATATGCATGCATCATACATGCTAGCGGGAGTACAACTGGGGGAATCAATGGTGGAGCAGGATCTGGGGTTTTGGTAGATCATAAGCTCAATAATAGCATGCAATGCCAAGCTGTGGTTTCCAAAGCGAGCAAAGTCCTTTCTTGTATTAAGAGGTATGGACTCCAAAGAAAGAGATAACATTTTGCCCCTATACAAATAATTAGTAAGACCTCATCTGGAATATGCAATTCAGTTTTGGGCACCAGTTCTCAAAAAGGATATGGGGAACTGGAGAAAGTGCAGAAAAGGGCAACCAAACTGATAAGAGGCATGGAGGAGCTCAGCTATGAGGAAAGATTAAAGGAACTGAATCTATACCCTCCTGAGAAGAGGAGATTAAGGGGGAATATGATCAATATGTACAAATTCATAAGTGGTCCATAATGTGAACTTGGTGTTGAGTTAATCACTTTAAGGTCATCACAGAGGACAAGGGGGAACTCTTTACGTCTAGAGGAAAAAAGATTTCATCTCCAAATACGGAAAGGTTTCGTCACAGTAAGAGCTGTGCAAATGTGGAATAGACTCCCTCCAGAGGTGGTTCAGGCAAGCTCAGTAGATTGCTTTAAAAAAGGCCTGGATTCTTTCCTAAATGTACACATGTATAACTGGGTACTAACATTTATAGGTAAAGTTGATCCAGGGAAAATCCAATTGCCTCTCGCTGTAGCCAATTGGATCATGCTTTGCTGGGGTTTTTCTACTTCCTCCGGATCAACTGTGAGTATAGGTTTGTGTATATGGGATTGTATTTTTATTTTATTTTTTCTTGGTTGAACTTGATGGACTTGTGTTTTTTTTTTCAACCTGACTAAATATGTAACTATGTAACTATGCATTCATTTGTAAAGTCACAAGAAGAACTGTATAAATACAAGTGCTTAAGCATGTATTTTATGCAGGATATTTTGCCATCTCGGCAAGCAAGAACCTGCATTCTATACAGAAAATATCAATATGCCTGTGTAAATGAGCCTTAATGGCCTGATGTTGATAGGCAAATGCAGCACACTTTCTTGTTCATTTGAGAGATATTTCTGATTTGCACGTGAGATCCTTCACAGGTGCATTTGGCCTGTAGTTGACCTCTTTCCAAGCTGCTTTAAACTGTTTTGCATTTCCATTCATTTGTATAGAGAGAAAAGCAGTTCTAAAGAGGACAAAAGTCAGACACAGCCAGTCAACTATCATGTAGACAGGCTAAAGACAGGCCTGACTGAGGTTTTGACACATGATAGAGGTGATGCATAAAAGAGGTGATAAGTGCGATTTACATTTTAGACAAGCTCTGTAGCTTTTAGTTAAAACTCTTTTCAAAAGGCTATTTAAAAATGCATTAGCCAAACACTTTCAAGCTTTGAGAGCCGTAGTTGTAGGTATCCTATATCTTACTGTATTTGTCTTTTTTTTGCAGAGTGTTTGGATTTGCAATAGTTGCTACATCAACGTTAAACATGTTAATCCCATCGGCAG
Organism: Lithobates sylvaticus; assembly: GCA_028564925.1. Classification (NCBI taxonomy): domain Eukaryota; kingdom Metazoa; phylum Chordata; class Amphibia; order Anura; family Ranidae; genus Lithobates; species Lithobates sylvaticus. The sequence continues at coordinate 67,046,527 of CM053035.1, read as the reverse complement.
CGAGGGTGCATTTTGGTTGTGTCATCTTTGTTAGGATCCTGCAGGGATTAGTAGAGGTAAGTCTTTGATTACAATGGAGCTGGCATATTAATGCTGGTGCACCTTATTATTGCCTACAAAAACAAATAACAAATCAGGATTCTTGATTCCTTTGGAATAGAGAACACGACTGGTTCCTTTGTGCAACAATTACACTTTTCCCAATATCCTTTACAAAGAAAAAATGTATACATTTTAGTAGTGTGTACGAGGCATAACAGAAAAAGTTGTAATTACAGCAAGCTTTGTCAGTTTGCCATGTTCATACAGTATAATTTTTTTTTTTTTTTTATGAGTTCACTGTGTATTAAAAAAGACTCTTGAGGATCAGAAAACAAAAATGGGAATTGAAGTGCCACGCCACTGCTAAGGGGTCAAGTCCAACTTTATTCCAATAAGACCATTATTGCAAATTTTTAAGGGTAGCTTACAGACTGGGATGGTACCAACAGATTGGCGAAAAGCAAACAAGGTATCAATATTCAAAAAAAGGTTGGAATATACCTGGGATCTACAGACCAGTCAGCCTACTATCAATAGTATGTAAATGTAAATATGTGAAGAAAATGATAAGGGACCATATCCAAAAATGTTCTAATAAAAATAGTATCATAGAAAATAGTAAATAGTATCATATGTAGTAATTAATATTGATTTATGAAAAACTATTCTTGCTAGACCAACCTTTTAATATTCTATAAAGGAGGTGAGCTGTAATTTGGATAGAGGAAGGCCTGTGGATGTAGTGTATCTAGATTTTTCTAAGGCATTTGAAACATTAGCCCAGAAACAATTTATCTACAAATAAGGTCTTTTGCATTGATGACATGGTATGCACCTGGATAGGAAACTAGTGCAGAAGCATGTCTGGAGGGTGGTGACTAATGGCATATTTTCTGAATGGTCTAGGGTTGCCAGTGGGTTGCCCCAGGGCTCTGTTCTGGGACCAATTCTGTTTGACTTGTTCATAAATATATAAAGGTATGGAAAAAATATTTCCCCCTTGAGGAGATGGGACTTTAAAGACATAGTGACTTAAACAGAAGTAGTATAGCGGGGGGCATGGCCAAGTTGGGCATGTGAGCGGATCATTCTCACGGAGTTCCTACACATAATCCTCTCATATATCCTTTTCCCGGCCGTGAACGGACCCGCGATCGCCACTACTGCAGACTCGCTGGATCATGGAGATACCCAGGAAGCCGTGATTAGCCACTGTAATGTCGAAAGAAGGGAAGGGTAAGGGATGCACAGCAGCCCAGGACAAACAGCATGGCGCAGATGCAGAGAAGCATGGAAAAATCTATAGAACAGGGAGCCAAGAGTAGGCGGCCTCGTCTTGCAGGTAAAGGCAACCCTGGGGACATTCTATATTATACCAAAAAACTCTCTGAGCTGCAGGGACAGGAGATGGTTGGAGCAGGTTTTGATCCAGCAGCTTCACTTGTAGACACTGCTACAAAGCAGGGAAAAGGGGTGGATGCCATGTCATTGCCTGATTCTGAACACTTATCAAATCAGGAGGATTGTACTGAGGAGGAAGAACAACCTACATTAAGCCTGATCCTGCAGGCGGTACAACAGTGTACAGCATCTGTTAACAATGTGAACATCAGATTGGGGAGATTGACTAAGGAATTGGCTCTTCTAAGGCAGGATATCCAAAAAAATCTGTGAAAGAACAACAGCTGTGGAGGGACGCATTTGGAGGATAAACTGCCACCCTTGATCCATGAATTCTGCTTCACTGCTGGCTTGGCGAATGACAACAGAGCTAAGGCTGATAACATTGAAAACAGACTGAGATGTAACAATGTGCATATAGTAGGGTTACCAGAGAAAGTAGAGGGCAGGGACCCTACTGAGTTTGTTGAACAATGGCTTTTAAATACTTTTGATAAGGAAACGTTCACCCCCTTATTCGCGGTCGAAAGAGACCACCGAGTCCCCACTAGAGCTTTGCTGGGGAATGCTCCCCGACCCATGTTCGCACTCATTCTGCATTACTATGACAGGGAAAAAGTGCTCCGCGTGGCCAGAGAAAGGCCCAACATCCAATACAATGGTGTTTGGGTGTCTTTATACCCCAATTTTTTGGCAGAAGCGCAACAACACCACTCTAAGTTTTTTTATGTCAAACAACGGCTGTGGTGTTTGGGACTGCGAGTCACTGCTGAGAGGCGCACTTCGTCATTACCGCACCTGAGGCGGCCGCCTGGCTGGATATTCATGAGCCTGCACTGCGGCAAAGGCCAAGAAATGAACATGAACATTGAAGGTTGTATTGCTACTTAAAGACTTGCTAGGAGGATTTCCGTTCCGCTCAACTTCAAACCCTGTAAGGCCACATGGCCTGGAATTAATTGTCTTCTACAAACATATACTTTACCATGACGGATATCCCAATAGTGACTTGGTACCATGGCGGATATCCCAATAGGCCTTGGTAGCCCTTGGTGAAGATGATGGTGTCACCCTGCACTTATTGGACTACAAGAAACACAACTCACCAGGGAATCTGTGAGCTGTATAGGGTATTCTTGGGTAGACCAGGCGTACGACTCTGCTCACACCTCCTATTCTAGGGGTGTGAGCATCTTGGTGCATAAATCCCTCGACTTCCAGGAATTTCACTCACACATTATTTCAGAAGGACGCTATGTGTTTCTCTACTGCAAAATGTATACAGTGACTTGTGTGCTGGCAATGGTATATATACCTCCTCCGTTCTCCTCAGTAGTGCTGAGGGAATTAGTGTCCTTTGCATCATCTAACCCTGATGCCCCTATCTATATCTTGGGGGACTTTAATAGGTTCTTAGATCCTTGATTGGATAGACACCCTGCGACAAACCTAACGTCTTCCCCTAGGGGCACAGCTCTTTCCAGATTTCTTGCAGAAATGGGATGGGTTGATATGTGGCGTGTGAAACACCCTTATAACTCCAATTTTCGTGCTTCTCTAAAACCCACTTCTCTCTGTCCCGCATAGACCTCTATGTGGTATCTGCATCCGCACTCCCCCTAGTGAGTAGGATAGAGTATGCAGAGAGAGGGGTCTCTGATCCCTCTCCCTTCATTTTATGGCTTAAAGCAAAATTGTGGACTAATCTAAAGAGAGCTAACTGGTGGTTAAACGCATATTGGCTAGATTTATTGCCCTCTGATACTGACATTAGGTCCCAAATTGAAAATTTTTCTGTGAGAATGAATTATGTGAGGATGGATTACTATGCTGGGATGCCTTTAAGTGCTTTCTTAGGGGGGGGGGGGGGGGGCGTTTATATCCACTATAAATGGTATTAAATCTAACACAAGGGCACATGATGAATAGTTGACTAGGCATGTTAGGGAATTGGAGCAGGAGTATGTTGCCAATCCAGCAGAAAGTCTAAAGGCCTCCTGGGTATCGGCTCAGGATGCCCTAAGTAAAGCTATTAGTTTGAAGGTGGAAAAGAAGCATTTCTTTTCCAAGGTGACTTTTTATGAGGCGGGGGAGCAGACTGGCCGTTTGCTGGCAAAAATTGTCAATGTACGCCCCACAGTCCCTAACATTGGAAATTTGAAATTGGCGACTGGTAGGCTGACTAATATACCTGACGGTCTTATGGCTGAACTGGTACACTATTACGTGGATCTATATGCCTATAACCCAGAGTATCTTGCCAATAAGGATGAGCCCGGTGTTCGATTCGAACCCATGTTCGAATCGAGCACCGGGTGTTCGCTCGCTCGGCGAGCCCAGAACTATTGGGACCGCTCGCATCAAATTCGTGTGATGCGAGCGGCCCCGCAATGCATTGCGGCCCGCGCAGTGCAATGCTGGCTGATGATTGGCCAAGCATGCACTGTGACCCGCATGCTTGGCCAATCACAGCGCCGGCAGCGAGGAGAGCCATAATTGGCTACAGGCAGGATGCCTGTAGCCAATTATAGCTCAGGGGCTTTAATACACGCCCCACGGCGGCGGCGGCCTCGCATATTATGTTTCACTCACAGTGTCAGCGTGTCAGTGTGCTGCTGACTGCTGACAACAATATGTTCTTTATTTCTGGGGATATGTGTGTGCATGCTGTTAGAACAGCATTGCAGTATCACATCTGGGGGGTGTCTATAGGTAGCCTGTGAAGGAGGGCAGGTTTCCTGTGCTTAGAACTTTCCCTGCAAAAAAGTGTCATTTTTGCAGGAAGAAAGCTATTTAAATCACTCGCGGCTAATGAATTGATGGCTCCTGTAACACAGAGAGCTGTCATTCATTAATAAAAAACAAAAAAAAAAGCGTAGGGGTCCCCCCAAATTCAATAACCAGGCCCTTCAGGTCTGGGATGGATATTAAGGGGGATCCCAGCCAAAAAAAAAAAAAAAAAAATGGCGTAGGGTCCCCCTCAAAATCCATACCAGACCCTTGAGGTCTGGTATGGATTTTAAGGGGAACCCTAGCCAAAAAAAATGGCGTGGGGTCCCCCTCAAAATCCATACCAGACCCTTATCCGAGCACGCAACCTGGCAGGCCGCAGGAAAAGAGGGGGGGACGAGAGCGGCCCCCCCTCTCGCCTGAACCGTACCAGGCCACATGCCCTCAACATTGGGAGGATGCTTTGGGGGTCTAAGACCCCTAAAGCACCTTGTCCCCATGTTGATTAGGACAAGGGCCTCTTCCCCACAACCCTGGCCGGTGGTTGTGGGGGTCTGCGGGCGGGGGGCTTATCGGAATCTGGAAGCCCCCTTTAACAAGGGGACCCCCAGATCCCGGCCCCCCCCTGTGTGAAATGGTAAGGGGGTACAAAAGTACCCCTACCATTTCACCAAAAAAGTGGCAAAAATGGTAAAAAGGACAGGAGACAGTCTTTGACAATTCCTTTATTAAAATCTTCTTTCTTCTTTCTTCATCCTTCGGTTTCTTCATCTTCTCCTTCCTTCATCTTCTTCCATCTTCTTCTTCCATTTTCTTCTTCCTCCGATCCGCTTCTTCTTGCGCTGGTCTTCTCGTCCTTCTCGTCCGGCATCTTCTTCCGTCGGCGTCGGCGTCGGTGTCTCTGTCTCTTCTTGGGCCGCTCCGCGCAATGGGAGGCTCCCGCTGTGTGAGGCTCCGCTCCGTCTGACAGGTCTTTTATAATGGAGGGCACCTGGTGACCCCGCCCCCTCTGACGCACAGGGACGTCATGGGGAATTCCATGATGGCTTTCCCCATGATGTCAGAGGGGGGCGGGGTCACCAGGTGCCCTCCGTTTTAAAAGACCTGTCAGATGGAGCGGAGCCTCACACAGCGGGAGCCTCCCATTGCGCGGAGCGGCCCAAGAAGACACCGACGCCGACGCCGACGGAAGAAGATGCCGGACGAGAAGGACGAGAAGACCAGCGCAAAAAGAAGCGGATCGGAGGAAGAAGAAAATGGAAGAAGAAGATGGAAGAAGATGAAGGAAGGAGAAGATGAAGAATCCGAAGGATGAAGAAAGAAGAAAGAAGATTTTAATAAAGGAATTGTCAAAGACTGTCTCCTGTCCTTTTTACCATTTTTGCCACTTTTTTGGTGAAATGGTAGGGGTACTTTTGTACCCCCTTACCATTTCACACAGGGGGGGGGGCGGGATCTGGGGGTCCCCTTGTTAAAGGGGGCTTCCAGATTCCTATAAGCCCCCCGCCCGCAGACCCCCACAACCACCGGCCAGGGTTGTGGGGAAGAGGCCCTTGTCCTAATCAACATGGGGACAAGGTGCTTTTGGGGTCTTAGACCCCCAAAGCATCCTCCCAATGTTGAGGGCATGTGGCCTGGTACGGTTCAGGCGAGAGGGGGGGCCGCTCTCGTCCCCCCCTCTTTTCCTGCGGCCTGCCAGGTTGCGTGCTCGGATAAGGGTCTGGTATGGATTTTGAGGGGGACCCCACGCCATTTTTTTTGGCTAGGGTTCCCCTTAAAATCCATACCAGACCTCAAGGGTCTGGTATGGATTTTGAGGGGGACCCTACGCCATTTTTTTTTTTTTTTTTTTGGCTGGGATCCCCCTTAATATCCATCCCAGACCTGAAGGGCCTGGTTATTGAATTTGGGGGGACCCCTACGCTTTTTTTTTTTCATTTTTTTTTTTTTTTATCAATGACTTTTTTTTATGAATGAGTTTCAATGAATGACTGTTCTCTGTGTTACGGGAGCCGTGAATTAACATTAGCCGCGAGTGATTTTAAATAGCTTTTTTACTTTCAAAAATGACACTTTGCGCAGAGACAGTTCTAAACACGGGAAACATGCGCCCCTTTACAGGCATACTATAGACACCCCCCAGGTACGAAATTTAAAGGAATATTACACTTTTATTGTTTCAATTTAAGCATTATTAAAATCACTGCTCCTGAAAAAACGGCAGTTTTTAAAAAAAAATTTTGCATTGATACATGTCCCCTGGGGCAGGACCCAGGTCCCCAAACACTTTTTATGACATTAACATGCATATTAGCCTTTAAAATGAGCACTTTTAATTTCGAACGTTCGCATCCATTATAACTAATAGGGTTCTAAAGCTCGCACGGACTTTAGGTCCGTTCGCGGGTTCTGGTGCGAGCCGAACGGGGGGGGTGTTCGGCTCATCCCTACTTGCCAATGATTTACAGTTGGTATCCTTACCTGAGCTCTCAGACTCCCAGTGGGATGCACTTGATGCGCTCCTCACCTTGGTGGAGGTTGTGAGACTGTTCTCCGTATCCAAAGTTCCCGGGAATGATGGGTTGCCCATAGAAGTGTATCAGAGATACTCGGATCTACTGTTACCTAAGTTGTTGGAGGAGTTGAACAAAGCTAGACTTAAACAACAGCTGTCTCTCTCAATGACACGGGCCAGTATTGTCCTGCTTCTAAAACCAGACAAGCCAGCTACAGAGCCCAATTCTTATAGGCCTATTTCCCTTCTTCAAACGGACATAAAAATATTAGCAAAGGTGCTTGCCAGGTGAGTGAATACTGTTATTTCAGACCTCATACACGAGGATCAGGCAGGATTTATGCCTAACAAGTCGACAGCAGTAAACCTCAGTCGACTGTATTTTAATATACAAACTCCTGCTGACAATGAGGGAGCCAGGGCTCTGCTGTCATTGGACACCAATAAGGCATTTGACAGCGTTGAGTGGGGATACCTCTGGGCTATCCTAGAAAAGTTTGGGTTAGGTGCCATTTTCGTATCGTGGACTGGCCTGATGTATCATCAACGCAAGCATCATTTAGAGAGGGAGGCTCAGCCTTCATTTAGGGAGGGGCACCAGGCAGGGATGCCCCCTCTCACTACTCCTATTTGCTCTGGTAATAGAGCCACTGGCTTCACGTATTAGGGCCCATGAAAGTATAGTGGGGTTCAGATATGGCACCATACAAGAGAAGATTCTGCTTTATGCAGACGATTTGCTTCTCTTGTTGGGGGACACGGATATATCCTTACGAACAGTGATGTCCATTATAACGGATTTCGGTAGATTTTCCGGCCTCACAATTAATTGGTTCAAATCCACGCTTCTGCCTCAAGATCACGGAGTACACTCACAATTAGATACTTACTGTCCAGTCATCATAGTTACATCAATAAAATACCTAGGAGTAGTAATATGATACAGAAGTCCAGTTGGGGAGATAATAGTAATATCTCCCCAACCACTGGACTTCTGCCGTCTCAATATCCAACCGTTACTGGTAAAGTTTACGGATAAGGTTAAAATATGGAACAAACTGTGGCTCTCTGTCGCGGGCAGAGCAAACTTGATTAAAATGGTATTGATGCCACAGTTATTATACAGTGCATTGCAAAAGTATTCACCCCCTTGGCATTTTCCGTGTTTCGTTGCCTCACAACCTGCAATTAACATGGATTGTTTGAGGATTTGCATCATTTAATTTACAGAACATGCCCACAACTTTAAAGATGTTTTATTGTGAAGCAAACAACAAATAGGACAAAATAACATAAAAAGTCAATGTGCATAACTGTTCACCCCCTAAAGTCAATACTTTGTAGAGCCACCTTTTGCGGCTATCACAGCTCCAAGTTGCTTTGGAAAAGTCTCTATGAGCCACATCTTACCACTGGGATTTTTGCCCATTCCTCCTTGCAAAACTGCTCCAGCTCCTTCAAGTTGGATGGTTTGCGCTTGTGAACAGTAATCTTTACGTCTGACCACAGATTTTCTATTGGATTGAGGTCTAGGCTTTGACTAGGCCATTCCAACACATTTACATGTTTCCCCTTAAACCACTCAAGTGTTGCTTTAGCAGTGTGTTTGGGGTCATTGTCCTGCTGGAAGGTGAACCTCCGTCCTAGCCTCAAATCACACACAGAGTGGTACAGGTTTTGCTCAAGAATATCCCTGTATTTAGCACCATCCATCTTTCCCTCAACTCCAGTTTCCCAGTCCCAACTGCTGAAAAACATCCCCACAGCATGATGCTGCCACCACCATGTTTCACTGTGGGGATGGTGTTCTTTGGGTGATGTGTTGGGTTTGCACCAGACATAGCGTTTTCTTTGATGGCCAAAAAGTTTAATTTTAGTCTCATCAGACCAGAGCACCTTCCTCCATACATTTTGGGAGTCTCCCACATGCCTTTTCGCAAACTCAAAATGTGTCATTTTGTTTTTTGCTGAAAGTAATGGCTTTCTTCTGGCCACTCTGCCATAAAGAGTGTACGGCTTATTGTCGTCCTATGTACAGATACTCCAGTCTCTGCTGTGGAACTCTGCATCTCCTGCAGGGTTACCTTATGCCGCGTACACATGTTCAGACTTTGTCCGCCGGACCTAGAACAGGTGGGCATTATGTTAAGATTTGAAAAACCTTTTATACCAGCACAGAGGTAGTCCCTTTAAATTCAAGAAGGTATGGGGAAGCTAGTTAAATATGGAAAGCGTGCTTCTGTGATAGGTTGGAGGGTATCTCCTGTATTATGCTGTTTATGATTGGGAATGTAAGGGTTTGCATAAGTGGAAGAACAATGGTTGGTGGGCACACTTGATAGTATCTGTAAGATTAAGTGTTACTTTGATTGGCTCTATCTGGGTATGAGTCGATGTACTTTATTTGAATTGAATGTATTATATGTTTGTAACTGAGGATGACATCTCAATAAACGTGTTTCGTGATTTAAAAAAAAAAAAAAACATATGATGAAAAAAAAAAGTAAAAACCTGACTTGTGAAGGGTAATGTATAGATTACCTCACCGTATCAAGCATGATATAATAGCAATATTGATAGATTTACATAGAAGTGCATTAAACAATTCCAATGCGTTTCTGAGTAATCTTGACTCCTTCCGCAGGGAGAGTTGCAATCAATGTAAGTATAATCTATAAGGCAAAAAAATAATTACAAACATATTCCTCATATTGTACAGCTGCTGGCTGTCTAAATGGCAGAAAGCGGGACAGTGGATAGAAAATACAGTGCCTTTAATCCATCACTCGACACAGGTCAGCACATAAAAACATAGGTGATAAAGAGGGGCCACCATACAATGCACATGTAAGACACTGAAGTAATAGAATATGAAGAAAAAGGAAGATCTCTGGAGACCATATGAGGGGCTTGAAAAGAAGCTGTGTTGGGCAAACATATACACACATACCTATAATGTATTGAAGAGTGCCTGGGAGTGCAGCTCCATATGGAGTAGGACTTGTATTAGTCCTCTCCAACTAGTAGCGGTTAATAAGCCGAACCACAGCCAGCTAAGACCTGCTTCCTTATTCCACCATTGTGTAAGGTCCCCCTAGCGTGTGGCACGCGGCGTTGTCCTGCCCACACATCCAAAGAGGTGGCGGTGGTGGAATTGTCAAAAACTGTCTCCTGTCGTTTTACATTTTTTGACACTTTTTTTGGTGAATGGGTAGGGGTTCAATGAATAAGCCTTTAAAATTAACACTTTTGATTTTTCATGTTCTTGTCCCATAGATTTTAACGATGGTCACCTGTTCGCACAAATTCTTTGTCTGTTCGCATGTTCTGCGAACCGAACCGGAGGTGTTCAGCTCATCCCTAATAATAGACACACTCCAGAACAGGGATGGCCATAGAAAAACTCTAAGCTTGTGCCCGCCTGGGAAGGTCAACACAGGAGTGATGTCGGTTGGCCAAAGACGCAGGGGCAGAAGGACAGTGCCAGCTATCCCAGGGTCATGGGCTGATCGGCCCACACATGTCATGCGTGCACATCACTTAACCCCTTCAGTGCATCGGCTCCAGAGAGACAATAGGGGATGGAAAAGCAAGAATGAAAATGAAACAAAAAACAAAAAGACAGACAATAGGGACAAAAGCAAAAAACAAACAGCAAAAGCAGACAACAAAAAATGAACAATAAACACAAACTAAACCACACAATACAAGAAACAGCAAAACAAAAACAAAAAAAATAAAAAATAAAACAAAACAAACACCAAGACGGTGGTTTACCAAAGACTGGCTGGCCGGTGAGAGCATAGGATGAATCGTGTAGACCTTTGTGGGGTCTGAATGTAAAGATTTAAGTGTCCCCTCATTGTGGAGGTACACTGAAAGGCAGACATATTAGTTGACCCCATAGGGAACATAGTCCAAATTCAATATAATAAATCAAATAGATGTTACAAAATATAAAAAGAGATAGGCTAGGAAGACAAAGGTTGAGCTCCATGGGACTAGATTATTTTTCCATACCTCCAGATGTAAATCCTTCCAAGAAGGGTTTGTAATTAACTGTCTCATTAGGGCATGCAAAATGAGTGACTTTGAGATGATAAATCGATTTAAGCTCCCTCTGGAGGAGGAGTTTATTCCAATCCGCTCCTCTGTGGTTAGGATAAACCCTATCAAGGGCCCGAAACTTGATCTTAGGGACTTGTCTGTTATGCATAGCAATTACATGTCTTCCCAGAGGTAAATCAGGATCACGTATCTTCATACTCAAAACTTGTTTAAAAATCCTATTGCGGAACTCAACCTTAATCTTACCCACATAAAACGAGCCGCAGTCACAAATCATTAAGCAGACCACACCGCATGTTTTGCATTAGCAAAATGTCGCACCCTGAAGGTTTGACCATTGGGCAGACTATATGAGGGGTCCACACATATGTATCTTCAATGATTGCATCCCCCACACATGTAAGTCCCTTTGAGCCTGCAGGGGTCACGTTTGTCTTCTCCTTTGTATCCACTGTGAATGATATAATCTTTGATGGACTTTGCTCGTCTAAATTTTATGGATGACATTTTAGATATAAACCTGCCAATGTTAGCGTCCATTGACAGCAATGCCAATACTTCTGTATGACATTCTGGGGGTTATTTACTAAAGGAAGATATAGTGAGGTAATCTATACCTTACCCTTCACAATTCAGCTTTTTACTTCAGCATATGTTCTCTACTCTATGTACATTTTGATACAATCAAACTTTATTACTTTTATACTACTTCTGTTTAAGTCACTGTACCTTTAAAGTCCCATCTCAAGGGGGAAAATTTTCTCTTCCATATATTTTTGGGATGTTGGCCTATGAAAGCAGATAATATTTCCTCCAATTGTTATATCCTAAATGTTGGAATACATATTAAAATCTCAGTGTTTGCTGAGGATACAAAGCTAAGCAGGACAATACTGTACAAGTACCTGTAACAAAAACATTCCCAGGTTGAACTGGATGTACTTATGTCTTTATTCAACCTAATCAACTGTGTAACTATATAAAATTCAGGGGGAAAATCCAAAGAGTATCCACTGCATTTTGGGGTCCAAGCATGCCCCCTTCATCAGGGCTTGCTTGAGAACAATGTAAATGAACTAGATATAAATTGTACCTTTTCTTCCAGGGTGGTACAAGTACAGATCTTGTCAGCTGCTGGTTTGGCAGCAAACCTAAAGGGTCTGGAAAGCTGTTATCTATCACAGTTAAGGCTTTTGTCTAGTATTGGAGGCTGTCATTATCCAACTTCAGGAAGCAGCACTGAATCTGGGGCAGCCTAGCACTTTCTTTAGGTCCAGGCTCAGTGTTAGGTAAGCTGCCCTGACAGGTTTCCATAACAAAGCATACAACAGATTTCTTGCTCACGGGAATTGTACAATGCTGCACGTATTCTGCATAAGACAATTTGCACCAACGTGTTCCTACGGAACTGTCAATTGGGGAACACGGGTAAAATAATTTTAAAAATTCAATTAGAATGTTGTGGATTAATATATCTGTATGATAAACATGAAATTAACTTCAAAAATATATGTTAGTTGCTATACTATATAAAACAATGTTGAGCCACTGGACAGTATGTCTAGTACTTCCAGCATAACCCCTCAGCAAGGTATGCAATATTTTGCCCTTCAATTGCCCATAATTTCAATACATTGGCTTAATCGATGAACTACAAACCAAAACAATATTATTTGAAGATTCTGTTTGTATTATATACAGTTGTATTACATGTGTGTATTAACAATCTGTTGTTGCAATTAAGGGAGTGACATACCCAGCGTGCCATGGAATCTGGAGCAAGTGGGCACCACCGTTGGAGCGCAGTAGGTTGGCCACAACAGCTTTCTGTGGTATGTCATTCAATACAGTTTACACTGCTTGTTTTATCACACTATGCATCTTTACTGTACTCATGAGAAAGGTTTATCTCTGTTTAACAGGGGCATGTAGTAACATTTTTTGATACAATATTTCACAGCAGGGCTCGTTCCTTTGCCCAACAAGAGTAACTTTGAGGGGTTACAGAGTTCTGGTACCACCAACACATAAGGCCCAATTTTTCTGCAGAGTATATAGGGCAGGCCGTATGGTATATATACTGCTATTCAGAGTATATAGTGCCTGGGGGCCTGGGGGACCTACACGCCATTTTTTTAAACAATTTTGGTGCGGGGTTCCCCTTAATATCCATACCAGACCTGAAGGGCCTGGTATGGATTTTGGGGGAGACATCCACAGCATTTTTTTTTGTTTTTTTGGCCGTTTTTTTCAATGATTTTTATCTATATTGCCGTGAGCTGAATACATTACAGCCGCGAGCAGTTTCAAATTACATTTTTTCCTTTAGAAATGTAATTTTGCTGTGGTACTGTTATGAACATGGGAAAGATGCGCTAATTTACAGGCAGACTAGGAGACCCCCCAGACATGATATTTAAAGGAATATTTCATTTTTATTGTTTCACTTTAAGCCTTATTAAAATCACTGCTCCTGAAAAAACTGCAGTTTTTAAAACTTTTTTTGCATTGATACATGGCCCCTGGGGCAGGACCCGGATCCCCAAACTTTTTTTATGGCAATACCATGCATATAACCTTTTAAAATGAGCACTTTTTATTTTTCATGTTCGTGTCCCATAGACTTTAACGTTGTTCGCACACATTTTTTGCCTGTTCGCAAGTTCTGGTGCAAACTGAACATGAGGGTGTTTGGCTCATCCCTAATGCTGACAAGGGAACATGTTAGTCAGAAGAGAAAGCAGAAAGAGTGATAGAGAGAAGAATGAATTGCTGTGCTGCTTTCCCTTTCTCTGTTTTTTTCTTTAATGGGCTTTTCATTTTTATATTATTACTTCTGGCTGGAGTTCTGATTTAAACTCTGTCAATCAGGTGTTAGAAACTTTATCCACACATAAAACTGTTTTTTTAAGTCTATTTTACTTTTTTAAATCTGTTATTCTCAATAAACATACACACCCAGCAAATTTATAGGCTTTTCTTTTATGATCTGCTTTTGCACAATAGGTCCAGTGCTGTCATCTTCCGCTCTAATATCATTGGCAACTGTCTTTTGATACTTACAGCTGGTTCTTCAATGATCCTCCCTTCAGTGCTGCTTTGTAAGCTAATGCCTCTTAAAGAGGAAGTAAACCCTGGTGGGTTTTATTTAATCTTTATTTCCCTGCAAAGGTAAAGCATAATGGGCTTCTATGCATCGCATAGTAAGTAGCCCATTATGTGTCACTTACCTGAAACCAAAGCCCGCGATGTCTCAGTTTTCACCACTAGCAGGGAGCGTCCATCTTCGCCCCTCTTTCTTCCGGGGCCACAAACTCTAGCTCTGTGGCTGGCTCTGTATGCACGGGAGTCGCGTGACTTCACTCCCGTGCATATGCGCAGGAGCCGCCAGTCATGGCATGCCCCCTATTGGAAACGGCACAATGTGCCCTTTCTAAAGTGCGCATGCACCAATGACATCGGCGCATGCGCCATAGTCATCGGCGCTCGGCTTTTAGTAAATATCTCCTAAACCGTGGAGATTTAGGAGATATTTCAAGCACCTACAGGTAAGCCTTAATATAGGCATACCTGTAGGTAAAAGTGGTTGTACAGGGTGTACAACCACTTTAAGATATGACGTGCATATCCCAGGAGGTTGTAGGGGTAGGCTGGAGTATATGTAATTTTTGCCTAAGCAAGAATGGAGGCAAGGAGCAGGCTGGACTGGAAATTTAGGAAAAAAGTAAGGGAACCTAAAGAAAAAAAGAAAAAGTAAAAGTCTGCCGTTTCAAATTGAGTGGGGGCAGGGGAAGGGGTGGGGAAGAAGAGGAATGGGGGGGGTGTAATGTTATTGTGAAGTTCCACTTTAAATATTTTATTCTACTGAATCAGATGTTTAAGGGAATGTATGTATTTTTCAGTATCATTTTATTCTTTATCTTAAAGTAATTTTTGAAATAAATAGTGATAGGAGTGACCTCCGCGCTGTTGATGAACTAGATAAATGCACTAACTCAATAAATGAAATCAGTGGATAAATAAATAAGGTGCCAACTCAAATGTTGTATGTGGAAAAGATCCTAAAAAAGCAGCAAAATCTAAAGGTAAACACAATCCCATAAAAAGCATAAATAAGATAATGATTTTGCGCTAATATGCACCAAGTGAGGTGAATAAATGTGGTGTCAAGATAAAGTGAAGTATGTATACAGTACACACAGTGCTAAAAATAAATAAATATTCATAAATATTCAGTGATAAAAGCTGATAATATAAACACACTGTGCCTTTAAATTAATTAAATGCAGAGCTAAAAGTGCACCCAGTGCTAAAATATGTGTTAATAAATATCAGGATGGGGTATCAAAAATAAAGTCTATAAATGGATAGAATGTAGTGAAGTGCATAAAGTGCCAGTGGTCCTAAATATCTGGACTGCATATAAAACTATAACATATCAAGAAACACACAGTAATCTTAATCAATATCAAATAGATGAAATCGGTAATGGAGAATAAATTATAGGGAATGAAATAAAGTCCATAGACCAAATGCATACAGAGTCCATATAATGCTAGAAAAGTATGGTAGAGAGTATATGAGACAATCTGATTAGTGCATAAGTTTAGGAACAGTCCCTCAGAGCAAAGAGGGGTAGCAGGGATGTTGGGAGTCTCCTATTCTTCACCATGAGGGGTATAGGGTAGTGAGGACCTTATCCTTAAATAGTGCTCTCTAGCCTCTCACCTGTAAACAAAAATACATGGGCATCCAGATAGCACCCGAGGGTCCGCTCCACTTCCACAACCTCTCCCAGCTAGCTCCTGACGTTCTCCCTTCCAAAGATTGGATCCACCTCTCCTCCTTTCACACAATCTTCCCTCACTCTTTGATGACCTCTGGTGGGGTTGTCTCTCCAGCTCCCTACAGGACAATGGCGGCAGCGTTCCCACAGAAATGACTCGCCAAAGGTGGGGATTAAACAGAGCAAAAAGAGGGGCCCAATCGTGAAGCAAGTCTTAAACAATCACTTTAATAGGAGCAAATAAAATCCTTACATTTAAAACATTAAATTACAGCAAAGAAAAGGCGATAAGACGCCTGTCTCACAGCACTTCCGGTATCGTCTGTCCGGCCAATCCCATATACAGTGGTGTGAAAAAGTGTTTGCCCCCTTCCTCATTTCCTGTTCTTTTGCATATTTGTCACACTTAAGTGTTTCGGAACATCAAACCAATTTAAACAATAGTCAAGGACAACACAAGTAAACACAAAATGCAATTTGTAAATGAAGGTGTTTATTATTAAAGGTGAAAAAAAATCCAAACCATCATGGCCCTGTGTGAAAAAGTGATTGCCCCCTAAACCTAATAACTGGTTGGGCCACCCTTAAGCCCCATACACACGGTCGGACTTTTTCATGGATTCTGTCCGATCGGACAATGTTGTTGAAAAATCAGACCGTGTGTATGCACCATCGGACAGTGTACGTCGGTTTGTCCGACGGACAAAGTCTTATCTCCTGCTGGAAAGATTTGCCGTCAACACGGTCCGATCACACCAAATCCGATCGTGTGTACGGTTGTCCGACGGACAAAGTGCTACGCATGCTCAGAAGAAATTCTGTGACGGAAGCGCTCGGTCAGGTAAAACTACCTTTCCTAATGGACACAGCACATTCGTCACGCTGCAATGTTAAAATGTCTTTAATGCAGCGCATTCTCTTTTTCTTTACAATGCAACAAGAATGACATGTTTTAGCTGCTCCTATTCACCCGCACTTCTCACAAACTTAGTTCTTTATTACTTTTCAGCATTTATACACTACATGTTTATTTTTACTCAGATCGTAAAAGAATCTTTGTTATATTTTTAGCATGATTTGTCTTTTTATTTTTTGTTTCTGAATACATATTTGAAGGAGATTTTTTTTTTTTTTTTTGGAGGGGGGTTGTGTGTCCCAACTTAGCAAAACCACATTCTTAACATTTGTATTTCTAGCTTAAATTTACTAGGAGTTTGTTGGTTGTTGGTGCCCCTTGTTAATTCTACTTTAGGATTAGTGAAATGTACCTGCCTACTCAAAGAAAAACTGTCATTGTAGAAAAGTAAAACACAATAGTCAATGATTATTTCAAATCCAAAAAAAATTTATTTAGGTCTCAGCAACAAACCAAAGAGGAACGCAGCCATGGTGAAACTTGGGGAATTTGCAAAGCCTTGGACCCCCACGGCAACCATCATTGTTCAAGCGTAGAAAATTGGGGGCCTGAGGAGTACGTATATTAAGGGGAGTGCAATCTGGTCCTGAAGTCCAAAGCATCCGGAACTGCAGCAGATGCCATCTAGGTCCCCAGGCTCTGGTACTACAAGAGGCTCCATCTTCTCTCCGACCAGACTGAATCCAGGTCGTCACTCTCAGGTCTTCCTTCCACGATTCCTTGCACGCTGTGGCTGTCGTGCTGGTGGGGTGGCAGAAGGAGGAGGAGGGGAGGAGGAGGAGGAGGCGGAGCATGATAACTATGGCAAACATGTGTGACTGGGGTCATCTCCCCAGCCCTACCCTTATTTAGGACATGGAGGATGAGCCCCTCACACATGTTGCGTTGCCTCACCTCCATACCCATCATCTTCGTGACAACCACCGAGCCAAAGGTCTCCTCGTCGGCGGGTGTGGCATGTAGGGAGTCTGAAGCCTCTCTGATCATGCGGAGCGCTGACTCTGCCGCATAAACCCCCCTTCTCGCCCTTCTGTACGGAGGGCGGAGGGGAGTGATTTGGGTGTCAGTCAGGCTCCGAGGCCTAGCCCCCTCTTGGCTGCCACTACCCACCTCGTGGCTGCCACTAACCCCTGCCTCCTCCTGACTGCCACCTTCCACAGCCACCTCCTGGCTGAGGTCTTCCTGTGTATGAAAAAGGGACATAGTTTCAGTTATTTGTTCATCAAATACACACAATTCTCATCTAGTGACTGTTGCAAAATGTTTACAAATAGAAAACCATACAATTCTCAGCCCTGCAGTTTAGATTGTGGCCCCAACTGTCTCCAACACTACTGTCAGTTGATATGTCAAACACGTTAGGAACTAAGCAATTGGGGATCCTGAATTAAGTGAACATCATTCATTATTCACATAAATGGTAACAAAACTACTATACCTGGAACAAGCTGGGCTCCTCCACCTCTTCCAGACTGGAAGGCCCAGGTTGCTCCTCGGAAGCCTCATCAGGGGTGGCCTGCGCGCAAGGAAGCGTGGAAGGAGGAGTCGAGAGTGGCTCCGTGACATCAGCCTGGTCTTTGAGAAAATGTAGACTCTGATAGTACCAGAGCTTGGGGACATAGACCTCATCTGCTGCAGTTGCAGTTTCTTCCGACTTCTGGACCTTCTTGCGCTCCCTGATATACGCACTCCTCAGGCTGCCAATTTTCTTTCTTATACCATCAACAGTTGCCGTGGGGAACCTTGGCTTGACAAATTCCACAAGTTCCTCCAGGGCTGCGTGCCTCTTTGGTTTGTTGCTGTAATGGGGGTGTTTACCCTGCCATAAAATGGGAAATTCCCTGTATTTGGCAATGAAGAGGGGGAGAAAACTCATGTCGTTGAATCCCTTCATAATCTCTGCAAGACACAACACCACACCAAACACTATAAATTATGTCAGGCTAAACTCTCCTAATCTTCTCCATAAAGAAGCCTCAAGTTCGAATCAGTCTAGGCTAGTTATGTACCAACGTCAAATTGTACCTTCGTTTGTAGCGATCGTCTCGTGCGTGAGTTTTCTCTCCCCTCGTCTCCCAGATCGTGGCTACGACACAGGCGTGTGACGTTTTATATACAGTGCGCATGCGTCAAACTCCGCCCGCCCCTGACGATCTTTCTCGTCTATTCCCCACCCCTTCTCTTTACGGCGCAGTGGGGAGAGCACATGGCGGGGACACAGCAGGTGCGCCCCAAATATCCCACCAACGAGGAGGACGAGGAAAGTCCGGAGGCAGAAACGTCCCGATCCCGGAGCCTGAAATTCAAAGCCTCCAATATGTCATTTGGAGAAATGTTGGAGATGGTGGACATATTAAAGAGGAGCGACTATGATGGGAAGTATGGGCCTTACCTCAACCCCAATGTCCGCAAGGCCAAGATCATGTCTAAAGTTGTGAGAAGGCTGTACAATAATTTTGGGGTACAACGATCCAAGGAGCAACTCAGGAAACGCTGGTCAGACCTGAAACTGAGGGAGGCCGATCAGTACAGAAAGATCAAGCGAATTCTTCAAAAAAGTAAGTAGTTGTGTTTTGTGTTTTAGTTCTTGCTTGCATACTACTCCATGTGGTTTGATTTTTACAAAGTTGTACATTCCAAAATGGCCACTTTCAGGTTCGTCTGTGCATTCGATCGTACTCAGCCTCGATCTTTCTGCCACTGTCATGATCGTGTGTGTCCATTCGATCGTACGCAACCTCGATCGTTCGGCCACTTATAGTACGATGTTTGGTGTTTTTTTTGGGGAAAGGAAGTTTGTTCTCACTAGAAATGTCATCAAGAATGTAAAGCCAATTTATTCAATGTAAAGGAGAGGTCACCCAGTAGCTGTTTACCCATATGGACTCTAGAGCACTAGTGCTGGGACACCCAAACCCCCTTTTTATTATGCTTTTCCACACATGTGCTCCAGTGGATACTAGAGGGGGGTCTCCATCACACAAACTTCTACCAAAAAGCTAGTAAGTTTAGCACCTTTACTAAGTGACTACATTCATGTAGTTGGCATTTGTAACTGGCCAAACAAAAATAGTGTCCGTCACTTTCAAGCAATGTTTGTCATTTCCTATTTCTGCCCTCAATAGATTGTGTTTTTAAATCTTCCTTTTGTCCATTCTCATAGGGGAGCGAAAACTTGGGCCGTCTGAGGAAACCCCAAAACCAACACCTCCCAAAAAAGGTGAAAGAGCAGAAGCAGAGGAGGAGGAGGAGGAAGGAGAGATCATCGAACTTGGAGAAATTGTCACCACAACAGGTGAGTGTGGGAGAACACAGCTACTGGTAAGCTAATCAATGTATGCCTGCCTCATTTCCAACACCCAATTTTTTTTGGTTTGTGGTTTTTAGGTGACGTGGATGTTGTGGAAGAAAAATCGCACTTTACCACAGAGAGTGCCCACGTACTCATCGGGGAGATAATGGTCTGCAATAGAGATCTAGATTACATAAAGCAAAACATCAATGATGTTCAACAAAAATTGAAGAACATCATTGATGTTTTAGGAAAAATATGAAAAGCACCAAGTAATTAACACACATTTGTGCCAGCTTCTGAACACATTTGCAACTTAAGAACTGTGTGAAATTTGGAACATGCACACATTGTGGCCACATGTGCTAGCTCCCATCATGGTGGATGAATGCCAACGTTTTTTTTGGGGGTGCAACCACTTTACGAACTACGAAAGTGGTTGTGGTGAAGGGGTTGCACCCCCAAAAAACGTCCATTCATCCCCATGATGGAAAATGGCACTTTTGAAGCTTCTAGGCATGTGTTTGACCATCTAATGACCATTTTCAGACCCAAATTGTGTGCATGTTCTAAATTTCCACTTTCCAGGGGTGACCCCCCCATGTGATGAAGGCAAGATCAAACACACTTTGAACATATAGTCATGTCTGATCTTGTCTTCACTTTACAAAGTTGAACTTTCCTAGTTCATAGGTTCTGTTTTGCTCCATGCCTGGTTTTACCAATTGCGGAATGTTTGTAAACAATGTTGTAAATAACCAACATGTTGTCAGTTTGGGCGTGAAGATTGTAAACGCACTTGTGAATGTTTTCTAAGTAAACTTTTTTATTTTTAAAAATGTGTGGCTTCCTTATTTAAAAAACACAATGCATTATGTATGTCAAATGTAAAGGATATGGGGGGCAATGGGTGTTATTTACTAAAGGCAAGTCCACTTTGCACTGCAATTTTCTTTCCCAGGGAACTTTTTCACTGCACTTGTAGAGCATAGCGGATTTGACTTATGTAAATGACACCCACAGTGCTTTGTACGAAAACACGGAGCACAGCATTTTTGAGAATACACACATGTCAGACCTGGTGATGAAAAGGAGTATTTTGGGTGTCAGTTATGCAGTACAAACCTTCTCTAGACCAAAGATTAGGTAGCAAACACCCAACATGAGAATAATCTTTTTGGGAAGAAGAGACTGTTACCTCCTTTTGCCCAGAAAGTGCATTCCCACTGTCGAAGGCAAAGGGAAAAAATTTCAAGGGAAAATAAGCTAAAAAGAAGACTGAAATGACCAGAAATCATAGGTTGGTTGAAATATCAGATTTATTAAAAAATGCCTCTCACACATCGTCAGGCAGAGCAATGGCCCCCCTACCCACAAAGTACTCCATATATTGCTCGCGGACCGCGCGGGCATTTAGAGGGGGCAAGCCTGGACGTGCCACTTGAAGGGCTGTGAGGTCCGCATTTGGAGGGCCCTCCACATCTGGGCCAACGGGCACCACATAGTTCCTGTTATGTCTTTTGAGGAAGTTGTGCAATATGCAACAGGCAAGAACTATGTGGTTCAGTTTGTATTCCGCCAAGTTAAATGCCGTCAAGAACAGGCGGAAGCGGCTGGCCAGGATGCCAAAAGTGTTCTCCACCACTCTTCTGGCTCTGGACAGCCTGTAGTTGAAGACCCTCTGGTCTGGGGTGAGGGTCCTCATCGGGAACGGCCTCATCACATGGGGAGTCAACGCAAACGCTTCATCTGCGACAAAGACGAAGGGGAGTCCTTCTGCATTCTCCTCTGGAGGTGGCAAGCACAGACTGCCACTTTGGAGACGCCAGTAGAACTCCGTGTGCGTAATGGCACCACCATCCGAGATCCGGCCGTTCATCCCCACGTCCACATACATAAACTCGTATGTTGCCGACACCACCGCCAACATCACTACACTATTAAACCCTTTATAATTATAATAGTAGGACCCCGAGTTGGGCGGTGGGACGATGCGGACGTGTTTCCCATCAATTGCCCCTCCGCAGTTAGGAAAGTCCCAACGGCTGGCAAAGTGGGAGGCCACAGTCTGCCATTCCTGTGGCGTGGAAGGGAACTGTGGAGTGAAACAAGAAAAAAGAATTAGTCACTTTGCACATAAACATTGCAAGCAGATTAGACAATCAACATCTTGGAACAAGAGCATTGTTTAAAATTGGAGGCTGGAAAGTATTTGCACAGAAAAGTAGAGGCTCCCCTTCACAGATTACTCACCCCCCCATCAATCCCCCCACTTCTGATGGGTCATTGGCAATAACTAGGGTTTTGGGGGGGGTGGTGGACAGGTAACCCTCTGCACTTCATTGATTGGCAAATGGCTCAATAATGTGTGCTAGTTTGGCCAGACCCTCTGTACTTAACACTATTGGCAGCCCCCAGGAAAGATAAAATAAAATTAAAACCCCCCCCCCCCCCCCCCAAAAAAAAAGGAAAGCACATTGTGACATTATGAAATTACCAAGCAAGCTAATAGGAGGGAAAGAACACAAAAAAATAGGAAATGGAAAGTATGGAGGCAGCCCCTTGCACTACATGCTTTGCTGAATTCATCCCTAAAGATGCCCACTATAAAGAGGTAGGTATATAGTGTGTATTGACCTTGGGAAAGCCAGCAGATAAAGGATTGGTACCATCTGACAGAGCAGTTGGGGGAGGGGGTTCCTAATGAGTTTGCCCCCCCCCCCCACCAAAAAAAAAAAAAAAAAAAGGGGCTCTACATGAAGTAAACCACACAGCAAACATTTGTGCATATTTTAGGGGGTGTTTGGGGACAAACAATACTATGCAGCAGACAAAATACCTTGCTTAAGTGACTAGGCCATAGGTGTCTATTGGGGCAGAAGAGCATGCTGGGGAGGTAAGTGAAGGGAAAAATGCATGAAGGAGAAAAGGGGCACAGCATATTAGAGCATATTGCAATCATGGTAATTAGGGAAGGAGGTCAAAAATAGAAAACATTAGCAAACAGAGCATACATAGAAGGGAATAGTAAAGTATAAATGTTACCTTAATATAGTCCTCCTGCAGGACCTGGATGATGGCAGAACAGGTCTCTGGAATAATGATTCCCAGGGCCTGGGGAGAGATACCTGAAGAGAACTTCAAATCCTGAAGACTTCTCCCTGTCGCCAAGTACCTCAACGTGGCAACAAGCCTCTGCTCCGGAGTAATGGCTTGTCTCATGCAGGTATCCTGCCGGCTGATAAAGGGGGTCAGCAAAGCCAAAAGACGGTGAAAATCGGGGTCCGTCATCCTGAGAAAGTTCCTGAAATCATCAGGATTATTCTCCTGGATCTCACGAAGCAAAGGCATGTGCGAGAATTGGTCACGCTGAAGCAACCAATTCTTGGTCCACATCCTCCTCGTCACTCTGTTCATGGACGGGTCTTGGCTCAAAGCTAAAAGCCCGACACCAATTCCGCGTACAGCACGAACTCGGCGACGAGTACGCACGGGAAACATCGCTCACAAGGTCACAAAAGGTCGGCTGGTCAGAACGGACAAACAGAAAGCACAGATAAACAGCAAGGCCTGAAAGAACGAAATGAATACCAGAAACGAGCAGACAATAAGCAGTGCAAATCAAAGCGTCCTATATCAAGATATAGGCCGCAATGACCAACAAATGCGAACTGACTACACGCACTAATAAACAGATACGCACGACAAGCACAAACTGAAGAGCAGTAACGATCTGAGTCAGAAAACTGAGAAGCGCGAATCTTAAGTCACCAAACTTCGACTAACTCGCGATAAACACGGGATCAGCAGAAGGAGCCCAACGGGTGCCTGACGTGGTGCTGAACTTCCATTTTCTAATCTCGTGGACGACGACTTACGTCACGACGTTCTTCCGACCGTGTGTACGCAACACCAACATCGGACAAAGTACGACGGACAGGATCCGACCGACCTGGTCCGCGGATTGTCCGACCGTGTGTATGGGGCTTTAGCAGCAACAACTGCAACCAAGCGTTTGCGATAACGTGCAATGAGGCTTTTACAGCGTCCTGGAGGAATTTTGGCCCACTCATCTTTGCAGAATTGTCCTAATTCAGTTACATTAGAGGGTTTTCGAGCATGAACGGCCTTTTTAAGGTCATACCACAACATCTCAATAGGATTCAGGTCAGGACTTTGGCTAGGCCACTCCAAAGTCTTCATTTTGTTTTTCTTCAGCCATTCGGTGGTGGACTTGCTGGTGTGTTTAGGATCATTGTCCTGCTGCAGAACCCAAGTTCGTTTCAGCTTGAGTACACGAACAGATGGTCGGACATTCTCCTTCAGGATCTCTTGGTAGACAGCAGAATTCATAGTTCCTTTTATCACGGCAAGTCTTCCAGGTCCTGAAGCAGCAAAACAGCCCCAGACCATCCCACTACCACCACCATATTTTACTGTTGGTATAATGTTCTTTTTCTGAAATGCAGTGTTCCTTCTACGCCAGATATACTTGGACACACACCTTCCAAAGAGTTCCACTTTTGTCTCATCGGTCCACAGAATGTTGTCCCAAAAGTCTTGGGGATCATCAAGATGTGTTGTGGAGAAATTGAGACGAGCTTTGATGTTCTTTTTGCTCAGCAGTGGTTTTCTCCTTGGAACTCTGCCATGCAGGCCATTATTGCCCAGTCTTTTCCTGATGGTGGAGGCATGAACGCTGACCTTAACTGAGGCAAGTGAGGCCTGCAGTTCCTTGGACGTTGTTGTGGGGTCTTTTGTGACCTCTTGGATGAGTCGTCGCGGCGCTCTTGGGGTAATTTTGGGCGGCCGGCCACTCCTGGGAAGGTTCACCACTGTTCCATGTCTTCACCATTTGTGGATAATGGCTCTCACTGTGGTTCGCTGGATTCCCAAAGCTTTGGAAATGGCTTTATAACCCTTTCCAGACTGATAGATCTCAATTACTTTCTTTCTCAATTGTTCCTGAATTTCTTTGGGTCTCGGCATGATGTGTAGCTTTTAAGGATCTTCTGGTGGACCTTACTGTGTCAAGCAGCTCCTATTTAAGTGATGCCTTGATTGTGAACAGGTGTGGCAATAATCAGGCCTGGGTGTGGCTAGAGAAATTGAACTCAGGTGTGGACAACCACAGTTATAGTATGTTTTAACAAGGGGGCAATCACTTTTTCACACAGGGCCATGATGGTTGGATTTTTTTTCACCTTTAATAATAAACACCTTCATTTACAAATTGCATTTTGTGTTTACTTGTGTTGTCCTTGACTATTGTTTAAATTGGTTTGATGTTCCGAAACACTTAAGTGTGACAAACATGCAAAGGAACAGGAAATGAGGAAGGGGGCAAACACTTTTTCACACCACTGTATATTTATGAATATTTATTTATTTTTAGCACTGTGTGTACTGTATACATACTTCACTTTATCTTGACACCACATTTATTCACATCACTTTGGTGCATATTAGTGCAAAATCATTATCTTATTTATCTTATTTATAATTTTTGAAATAACTTGTCTATGTTTTAATTATTTTTAGCTATTGTATAAATTTTGAGATTTGTAGATTGGCCACTAGACTGATTTCTCACTGTCTCAGTGCAACTACTGTGTCTCTTTTGTAACAACTGTTGAGATAAAATAGCAATGTTAGCAATGATTCTGAATGATAGCAATGTTTTGAATGTTCTTGTATTTGTGAAAAAAGCAGTAAAGTGCAATAATTATGTTTCACTGCAAAGCTGGAAAAAAACAGCAGAGGGAAATCCATATACATATACAATTACAAATTATTCATAGACACAAGGTTTAAAATACTGTAATAACACTTCTTTATAATAATATTCACATCTTTCACAGGTTAACCCCTTTATGACTGCCCAACACATGTGTGGCAGCAAAAGGGTTAGCTTTAACGCCCACATACTTAGGCCCCATGTACACGAGACGCAGATGCAAACTCCGCTGAACGCATGTTTTAAAAAGCAGAAACCTGCTTTTAAAAACAATCGTTTTGCCACGGTTTAATGCCGCGTTCAGCCGCGTTTGTGTCTATAAGCGTTTGTAAAGATAACATCATATAGACCCTCCCCAAGCTCAGAAAGCATGTATTATTAACTATTTATGCCATTTTGATCAGAGTGAGCAGCAGCAACAGAGAGAGCAGTTGAACACTTGCATTTGCCTCTCTTTCTGTGTTTTTTTTTTGGAAATGGATCCCATATTGAATTTATGTCAAGAAATGCTCCTGATGTTGCTCTTGAGGAGGCAGCAACGACGTCGCAAATTGCGTGAGGGGTTCAGAGTCAGAGCTCGTCGATATTGGACCCATCCGTTGATGGCACAGTGAATGTCCATTGGATATTTCACAAACATGGTGGGGGGTTGGGGCTGACTAGACATTGGTATGCAGGTTTTTCTTTGTGAAAAAAAGACATTGCTATGTTTTGGTCAGACTAGGTGGAGTCACTGATTAGATTAGAAATTGGATGAAGGGTTGGGGCAAAGAAGTGGAGGCATTCCTCATTTTCTAAGCTACCTAAAAAAATAGAGTTTTTTATGGCATTGCATCAGTGAGTATATATGCTCTATGAAGTATCTAAAGTAGTTACGACATTTTAAACCAATTTTTTTAGTATTTTTTATGGTTTACCATCATATTTCTGAGTTTTCTGGTCCAAAAAATTGGGTTCCTTTAACCACTTCAGCCCCGGACCAATTTGCAGCTAAAGGACCAGGCCCCTTTTTGCAATTCGGCACTGCGTCGCTTTAACTAACAATTGTGCGGTCGTGCGACGTGGCTCCAAAACAAAATTAGCGTCCTTTTTTTCCCACAAATAGAGCTTTCTTTTGGTGGTATTTGATCGCCCCTGCGGTTTTTATTTTTTGCGCTATAAACAAAAATAGAGCGACAATTTTGAAAAAAATGCAATATTTTTTACTTTTTGCTATAATAAATATCCCCAAAAAATATATAAAAAAACATTTTTTTTTCCTCAGTTTAGGCCGATACGTATTCTTCTACATATTTTTGGTAAAAAAATCGCAATTAGCGATTATTGATTAGTTTGCGCAAAAGTTATAGCGTTTACAAAATAGGGGATAGTTTTATAGCATTTTTATTAATATTTTTTTTTTTATTAGTAATGGCGGCGATCAGCGATTTTTATTCTGACTACGACTTTTTGGCGGACACATCGGACATTTTTGACACATTTTTGGGACATTTGTCATTTATACAGCAATCACTGCTATTTAAATAGCACTGATTCCTATGTAAATGACAGTTGTAGTTAGGGGGTTAACCACTAGGGGGCGGGGAGGAGTCAGTGTGACGTGTTGTGTTTTTTTTTACAGTAGGGGGGCGTGGCTGTACGTCTGACGTCATTGATCGGCGTTCCCGATGACAGGGAACCGCCGATCACTGACAGTCAGTGTAGGAAGCGCGGGGAGAGGTTTGTTTACATAGACCTCTCCCCGTTCTTCAGCTCCGTAACCCGATCGCGGGATACCAGCGGCGATCGGGTCCGCTGGTCCCGCGGCCGGGGTCACGGAGCTCCCGACCGGGTCGCGAGCGCGCCGCTAGCGGCGCGCGCGCGCGACCACGGGCAGGCACATGCACGATCACGTACCGGTACGTGATTCTGCCTGCCCGTGCCATTCTGCTGACGTATATATGCAGTGGCCGGTCGGGAAGCGGTTAAAAACACTAATAAACGCAAACGCGGCTAAACGTGGGTGCCGTGTTTAGATGGATTTTGCGTATGAAACGTGGAAAAGCAAAGTGTCTGAACCCATTTTTTTGCTTCTGGAAAAACAAGGTTAAACGCAACTGCATAAAAACGGGAAAAAACGAGACTGTGTACATGGACACATAGGATAACATTGCATGCGTTCAGGGGCAGTTGAAATAAGTGTCCAACTGCCTCTGAACGTGCGTTTAACAGCGTCTTGTGTGCATGG
This sequence comes from Lithobates sylvaticus, assembly GCA_028564925.1. Classification (NCBI taxonomy): domain Eukaryota; kingdom Metazoa; phylum Chordata; class Amphibia; order Anura; family Ranidae; genus Lithobates; species Lithobates sylvaticus. Next base: position 67,018,813 of record CM053035.1, on the reverse strand, counting down.
GGCCTTAATGTGTCGCTGGGTGGCCTATGTTTATGTGCTGAGAGCGCACTTGCTGCGGGCTCCCAGCATGAAGGCTGAGCTCTCAAATACAGCTTTCGGTCCAGGCTAAAGATCGGTAGCTGACGAGACCAGCTCCTGATCATGTGACCGCTGTCACAGCAGAAAGGGATTAATCTAAATAGAATATGCAATCCTTTTAAGTATTTTCTTAAAATTATCTTTACTTAATCAGATGTTAAGTGCCCTTGATTGACATTTTTTGCAGCTCTGATGTTTTGATTCCAGTGCATTCCATAGATAAGGCTGTCTTCTAAAAATAGTCATTGCTGCATAAATAATTCATTCTAATTGATCGGAAAATACAACTTTTTTTGTGCACACTGCTATTTCTTGGTAAACTAAGGACATCTAAGTCATCTGTTTTCGAGAAATGAATTTGTCATGTGATACGTTAAAAAATAATTTTACTGATCCTCTTTATTGTCTCTTACAAAATTAGAAGAATATTAATATTAATACACTGAAGTTAGATTAATACAAGTCAAATTGTCAGTCTAAGCATTTACTGTATTTCGGTTATGCTACAATTTGCAGTTCCTGTATGGATCTAAGAAAAATCCATAAACTGCATTACATTAGCTTCCATTTTTACAACACTATTATTTCTATAGATTAAACATTCCTTTTTAGCATTCCTCTAAAGTGATCTTTTAGTTCTTATGGAAAAGGCCTATCTATGTAACAAAGGGTTGACTATATGTGGCTTTAGGACATGGGCAATCGGTATTGTAAGTCCATGATATAGCTATGCCAGTGCCATGTACACAACAACAAAGCATGAGAAGAGTCACAGAAATAACCACTTTGCATCAGCAGCTTTGATGGAAGTTGTGGCAAAGACCTCTTTAAAGACATCATAGTGAAATCTGTGAAACAACTATTTTAGTAATCCAATTACATTAATAAAGTATACGTGTTTTGCAGTGTAACTTGTGTTTTGATCAGCACTTAAAGCAGAACTCCAGGCAAACATATAAATGTAAATGTGAAATGCATATATCAGAACTGCTTTACCCTGACTAACTATTTAACTCTAACTTTCTGAAATTTCAGCTTCAATGTACAGTATAAATAATGACCAATCTTTATTTTTTTGTTGTTTTGTATAGTGTAGAGAATGGTTAGTTTTTTTTTTTTTTTTAATTCTGCTGTCTTTGTCCGCTTGGAAACATTTCTCTTTTTTAAGTCAATTTCCCACTACACAATAATCCTGTTTTGGCACCAAAGAGCCGTTTCAGAAGGCAGTTTATTTAACACATACAGTATAAGCACATGAAACGATTTTGTAGAAATTATTATAATTGTTTCTGTTTATTGTCATGGTGTTCTAGGTTCCTATGCGGGAGCTGTGGTGGCCATGCCTTTGGCTGGGGTCTTGGTACAGTATTCAGGATGGAGCTCAGTGTTCTATGTCTATGGTAAGTTACAGCAGTACGACACAAAACACCAGAAATATACAATGATATACCCAGATAGCAAGGAAAACTTGCCATAAATTTGTGGAAGTGTTGAACTGTAAGTCTGTTAACTTGCTGCACATTTTCAGTGGCAAGTTATACACTTGCAGAGCACTCAAAGCACAAGTTCTAGTTGTCACTTTTCCAATTTGTAGCAAATTTGCTTGGCAAGTCTCTAGAAAGAGCAAAGTTGCAGTGGTGAGTCTACAGCAAGAACTCTGCAAGTCTACAGCATGAAAATTCAGCCACAGTGACCCCTGTGGTATAATGACTATTGCACAACATAACTAAACCAGAAGTCTGCAATAGCTTAGCAAGTAATTTTCAAACTTGCAGCACAATTGCTTGCTCTCTTGGTACTCTTTGCTTTAAAATATAAATATAGAAGGAGTCACTGAGAGTGATTTCTTGGGATTAGGCTTCACCCACCAGAGAAGTGTGCTTTTCTGAACCCAACCTGCATATTTTCAGGCAAGGGTCACATTCTTTAAGTGAAGATAGGCTGAGCCAAAGATTTATTATTTCTGACTGAATAAACAATGCTTTTAATAGTCTAAGGCATGGTCTCTCAACTAGGGTTCTTCCAGAGGTTTCTAGGGGTTCCTTAAGCAATGAGCAATGTATTCCTCTCAGATAAGTTCCCACTGATACCATTGATTTTTATTTTTTAGCTATCTGTAAGGGGGTAATTCTTCCCAATGACCACAAGTATAAGGAGCATCCTACTGACCATTACACTAATGTATCATGAGTTGTAGATATAGTAATTTTTAGCAGGGGTTCCCTGAGACCAGAAAGTCATTTCAAGGGTTCCTCTGTGTTGAAAAGGTTGAAAAAGGCTGGTCTAAGGTAATGTTCACAATATTGTGTTGCTGGAACGTGCACATTCTGGCTACTTGCGGTGATGTGATGAAATGCCATTGTTTCCCAATGGCACTCCAATGCACTTTGCCGATGAAAGTGTGCTGAATCACAGTGTAACTGCAATATACTGGAATGTGTGTTTCAGTGCGGTGTGCTGTCAATGAGCAGGTCTGTTTTCTAGTCCACTGAGATGTGTGCGAGCCCATTCATTTTACATTACCAGTGTACTAACGCAGTGTACATTAATCATTAATTAATTCAGAGTGACAAGAAAAGCTGCAGAATTTCTTGGTTGGATCTGTGTAGCTTTTTTTTGTGCCCAGCTTTCAATGTTTTAACTCCCCCAACCTATATACACTTTCAAGTATTCATAGAAACAATTGAGTACTGTCTGTGATACTTTTTTATTTGCACTAACATACTATTTTTCAGGACAAGCTTTCGGGGTATGTCCCCTTCTTCAAGATCCGACAAGTACTAAGTCAAAAATGTTTTTGCAGAATGTTAAAAAAAGACAATTTCAGAGGGAAAAAAAAAACATTAAAACAAACACACACAAACAAATGTACATAACAATGGTAATACAACTAGCACAGTCAGTGAGATAAGACAGGGAGAGCTATAACATTATAGCTACAGCTTTCTACAGCTTACACTACTGGCGTTTTTAAAATGTCCAGGGTGCATGGGGCCTAAGGCTGCATTCACACTTCAGCGTTTTGAATCGCAGGCAGATTTGCAACGATTCTGCCCGCGATTTGAAAGCGCCGATGTGGGATTGCAGGGACTCACATTTGAAATGCCATTCATTTGAATGACACCTAAAATCGTGGTGCAGGTCTGCCACGATTGTCGCGTGATGAATCGCGCTGCAATCGTGGCAACCCACATCGCATGAAGCATGTCCCCCAAAAAAAGTTCAGGGGCTACTTTTGGGCGACATGGTTCACATGATGCAGGTGGCTGCAATTTCATCCTTGTTCACAACTTCTGTCCTGTTTTGCCAACATAAGATCCTTTGCTACATCTTTGGCATTGGGTGAAGTACACAACATTGCTGGAGGTGCAGTTGTATGATCCTGTGATATTGAAGGTCCCTATTGTGTGTGTATTACACTTTTGGATAAATTGATTTAGCCTGGGTTCACACTATTGCGAATTCGCAGCGGGGGAAAACACTGCGAATTCGCAGGACATTTGAAAACCCATTGTTTTCAATGGGGCACGTTCACATATGTCCGGTGCATGCGCACTGCGCATTGCAGAAAAACCGCAACCGTCTTTGGTGCGGTGCGGGGCGGATCAGGTGCGAATTCAGGCCCATTATCTTCTATGGGCACGCATCTGATTCGCACCTGGCTTGCGTTCTGAACAAAAAATCGCAAGCCATTGTACTACCTCTGAGGGGGAAGTCCACGCCCAATTAAAAAAAAAAAAAAACGGCATGGATTCCCCCTCCAGAGGCATACCAGGCCCTTAGGTCTGGTATGTATTTTAAGGGTACCCCCTACGCCAAAAAAACGGTGTGGGGGTCCCCCCAAAATCCATACCAGACCCTTATCCGAGCGCGCAGCCTGGCAGGTCAGGAAAGGGGGTGGGGACGAGCGAGCGCCCCCCTTCTGAACCGTACCAGGCCGCATGCCCTCAACATGGGGGGTGGGTGCTTTGGGGAAGGGGGCGCCCTGCAGCCCCACCACCCCAAAGCACCTTGTCCCCATGTTGATGAGGACAAGGGCCTCTTCCCGACAACCCTGGCCCATGGTTGTCGGGGTCTGCGGGCGGGGGGCTTATCGGAATCCGGGAGCCCCCTTTAATAAGGGGGCCCCCAGATCCCAGCCCCCCACCCTATGTGAATGAGTATGGGGTACGATGTACCCCTACCCATCACCTAAGGTGTAAAGTGTAACAAAAAAAAACACACAATTTTTTAAAAATATTTTATTGCACTGCTCCGGGGGTCTTCTTCCGTCTTGGGGGGTCTTCTCGCCGGACTCCTCTGCTATTTTACCTAGCTCTTTTACCGAGTGGAGGAGCCCGGCTTTCTTCTTCGTCGTCGCCGTCGTCTGGGGGTCTCGATCCACCTTTGGGGGTCTTCCGGGGTCTCTTTTGTTCTTGCTGCTGTCGTCGCCTTCTGCGCCGCCTTCTTCTTCTTCTTCCGATGTTGACTCATCGCTCTCTCTGGCCGGAATGGCATAGACGCGCTGTGTTGTGACTTATATAGGGACAAGTGGGCAGGGTCACATGCTCATGTCACATGGTGACCTCGCCCACATATGATGTCACAGTCCCAGCATCCTCTGGGACTGTGACATCATAGGGGGCGAGAGAGCGACGAGTCAACATCTTAAGAAGAAGAAGAAGAAGGCGGCACAGAAGGCGACGACAGCGGCAAGAACAGAAGAGACCCCGGAAGACCCCTGAAGGCGGATTGAGACCCCCAGACGACGGCGATGACGAAGAAGAAAGCTGGGCTCCTCCGCTCGGTAAAAGAGCTAGGTAAAATAGCGGAGGAGTCCGGCGAGAAGACCCCCCAAGGCGGAAGAAGACCCCCGGAGCAGTGCAATAAAATATTTAAAAAAAATTGTGTGTTTTTTTTTAGTTACACTTTACACCTTAGGTGAATGGGTAGGGGTACATCGTACCCCATACTCATTCACATAGGGTGGGGAGCCGGGATCTGGGGGCCCCCTTATTAAAGGGGGCTCCCGGATTCCGATAAGCCCCCCGCCCGCAGACCCCGACAACCAACGGCCAGGGTTGTCGGGAAGAGGCCCTTGTCCTCATCAACATGGGGACAAGGTGCTTTGTGGTGGGGGGGGCGCAGGGCGCCCCCTTCCCCAAAGCACCCACCCCCCATGTTGAGGGCATGCGTGGATTTCCCCCTCAGCAGTAGTACAATGAGTTGCGAATTTATGTTAGCAGCTGATTCGCACCTAAAACGCAGACAATCCGCAGAACAGCCAATGTTTTACTGCGCAGTCACGCAGGGCCTTCAATTCGCACCGCACTAGTCTGAACCCAGGCTTAGTTGCACAGCGTTTTTTATTGCAGGTTTTGCTTCCATTATTTGTGACTTCATAATCAGAATGAAGTTTCCTGCTTATTTGTTTTTTATCTGAGGTTGGGTGGTTATCTGAATGCCAGTATTGGGGGTTGTTGGAATATTTCTTTCAGAGTTTCATCCTCTGTTATAATGGGTTGTAAATCTTTTATTATCTTTTTTTTGCCTTCTAGTGCTTGATTTTACATTGTTACTAGAGGTACACGATTATTTGTTTTTTTCTCTTTGCGTTGAAGTAGATTTTATCTTCAGGTTTTTAAGGCTGTATATTTGCTGGTGTTGATGGTTTTATCTTTGTAACTTTTCTTATGGAAGGAGTCTGCTAGTATTCTGAGATGTTTATCTCTGTCTTATATGTCTGAGCATATTCAGTGTTATCTGAAGACCTGATTGTGCATGATGGCCTGTTTAGTGTGTTGGGGGTGAAAACTGGAACTATGGAGATAGTTGCATTGGTCAGTCGGTTTTCTGTATATTGAAGCTTGTCTAGGAAGTTGACACGTGTATTTGAATAATCAATATTTAGTTTGATTGATGGGTGAAACATGTTAATCAATGAGTAAACCTGTTTTAGATTTTCTTCAACTTCTGTCCATATGATGAAAATACCATAGATATAGCGATAATATCAGTATGGCTTTTGTTGTATGTTGTTCGGGAATTTGTCCTCCAGGTCAGCCAGAAATATGTTTGCATATTGGGGTGCAATGAATTCAATGAGCTCTGTAACTTTGTGGTTTGATGAGGATGATAAGAATCTGTGACATGCAGCCAACCTATCCTTGTGAGGGATGTTACTGTACAGAGATTCTACATCCATAGTGACTAGAAGTGTATTTGGTGGTAATTGTTGTATATTGTTGAGCTTGTTCAGAAAATCAGTTGTGTCTTGCAGGAAATTTGTAGTATTCATGACTAACGGTTTCAAAAAAAATTCTATGAGGCCTGATATTTGTTCGGTAAGTGTATTCATGCCTGCTATGGTGGGTCTGCCTGGATTTCCTGGATTGTGAATCTTGGCAGCATGTAGAAGTCCCCAATTTCTAGATTATCCAGAATCATACTGATACATTCTGAATGTAGGTGGGCTGGTAGTGTTTTAATGTGACCTTTTAATTGCTTAGTAAAATCCTGGGTCGGATCATAATCCAGTATTTTATAGTAAGTAGCATTTGCCAGTTGCGTCTAGCCCTCTTGTATGTATTTGTTTGTATCCATCACAACAACTGCTCCCCCTTTATCCACTGGTTTGATGGTGATGGCCTGATTATTGCGTAAATCATTTATAGCCCTTCGCTCCTGTGGTGAAAGATTGTATAAAATTGTATTTTGCTGGGTGAATATCAGAGATGTAACTCTCAGTCTGAAGCTGTCAAAATAAGTGTCCATTTTGGGTTGCACCCTTGTGGAGGTGTGAAATTGCTGTTCTTTTTGTCGCATTTCATTGTCCTAGGATTCCTTTCAACTGTAAAAATATTCTTTGAGCCTTAGATTCCTGAAGAATTCCTCCAAATCTGACAATAACTGCCAATCATCCAATTTGGTGGTTGGGTAGAATGTAAGGTCTTTGGAAAAGACTGTTATTTCTGGTTCAAAAAATGTATGATTTGACAAATTGATTATTCCAAGTTACTCTGTTATGTTCACATTGTCAGTCAAGTAAGCATTTACACAAGAGATACCTTGGGATTCTGGATTGGATTCCAGGTCACTGATTCCATTAATAGCCGTTTTAAAGAAAGCATTTTCTTATCCCCAGGGAGCTTTGGTATTTTCTGGTACATGTTCTGGATTCTTGTCTCCTATGAAAGTCCAGCAGAACATCCCACAATAACAGAAGAAGAGAGAAGGTACATTGAGGAGAGTATTGGAGAGAGCACAGGTTTCATGAACCCATTGGTGGTGAGCTAAATTTTCTTTTTCTATAATACTTTTTTCTATAATTCTAGCAGTAAAGTGTTGTATTGTGTTAGTCAAATGTGTTAGTCAAAGGTAGTAGTAGCAACAGTAGGCAATATCTTTCATGTCGCTAACTGAATATAGTTTTAGGTTCAAGCTATTAAAAACCCTTAGTTTTCTTCTTCGGGTATGCTTTTCTGCAAATAACTTATAAAACCATAATTATATACACCAATCACCCATAACATTATAACCACCTACCATAACCACCTATTGAGTAGGTCCCTCTTTTGCCACCAAAACAACCCAGACCTGTTGAGGCATAAACTCCACTAGACTTTTGAAGGTATGCTGTAGTATCTAGCAACAAGCCGTCAGATCCTTTATAACACACTGTCTCCGCCAGTTTGCCTTCTCCCCAAAGTGCATCCAGGTGCCACTTCTCCCTCAGGTAAAAGAAACCTGTATCTTTGTCTCTACATTTAAGTTTTCTTGGTTGTTATATAGATTTAACCAGTCCACGTGCTTTGATGTCAACTCAGTTTGTGTATATGTGTATTCCCATGCTTTCCTCTCCCTCTGCTTCCTAAATTTTCCTATCATAACTATACTATGGTCAAGGCTGTAGAAATATTCTGCCAAGGGAAAGTCAGTTCTGTTATATTTAATAGTAAATCTGTAAATTCTTTCTTAGTATTTCTTCCTCCAGGTGAGTTTTAATAAATATACATAATTTAATGTCATCCGCAAACTGCCTGACCTTACCCCATATTTTATCCACTAATGCCACGTACACACGGTCGGAATTTCCGATGGGAGCTTTTCATCGGATTTTCCGACCGCGTGTATGCCCATCGGTCTTTTTATTTTGGAATTTCCGACGGACTTTGGATTGAGAACCTGTTCTTAATTTTTCAGACGGAAAGCCTTTCTATCGGATTTTGCGATCGTGTGTATGCAATTCCGACACGCAAAATTCCGACGCATGCTCGGAAACAATTTGACACATGCTCGGAAGCATTAACCCCCCTGGCGGTATTTCCGAGTCTGGCTCGGGTTGAGATTTTTGTACCAAAAGTGGTAACCCCGAGCCAGACTCGGGCTTGCATTGCAGGATACAGGGGGAAGTTACTTACCTTATCCCCTGGATCCTGCAATGTCTCCCCGCTGTGTGAGCGAGCCGTATGCTCGCTCGATTCACACAGTGCCCGAGTGCCGCTTATCTCCGTTCCCTGCAACGTTACGACGCACAGGAGCGGAGATCGGCGCCAAATTCAAAAAAGTTAAAAAACACAATACACATACAGTACTGTAATCTTACAGATTACAGTACTGTATACAAAAAATACACATCCCCTTTGTCCCTAGAGGTCTGCCCAGTGCCCTGCATGTCATTTTATATAATAAATAGATTTTTTTTCTGCCTGGAAACTGGAGATTGTCCATAGCAACCAAAAAGTGTCTCTTTATGTCAAAAGTGATTTTAGACCAGCAAGAAAACACCGATAATAAATTAGAATCACAATTCATCATCAAACACTAAATTTAATGACAGTGACTATTCTGCAACTGAGCAAATTTTAGTGTTTTTGATTTGATTACATTATTGAATAATTTTTATATATATTTTTATTTTATTATAATTTATGATTTTGTGTTTCAAACTTTATCATACCCGGGATGTCTACTAGACTCTGGTTTGGACAGATTTAAGTGAGTTATTCATAAGAATTGCATGCCTACAATAAAAAAACGCCAAATTTCCATGCAAAATAATTGTACTGCTTTCAGCACAAAATTCCAGACAGAATATACCGCCAGGGAGGTTAAACTTCCCTTTTATAGTGCCGTCGAACGTGTTGTATGTCGCGGTGTTATTGACCGTCAGAATTTGGTGTGACTGTGTGTAGGCAAGACAGTTTGAGCCAAATTCCGTCGGAATTCCGACAGGAAAACCATCACAGCCTTTTCTGACTAGAATTCCGACCGTGTGTACGCGGCATTAGTCATTTACAAAAGAGTTAAAAGAACCAAGCCCAAAACGGATCCTTGTGGAACATCACTGCTAACTTTGCTATATTTGCAATAAATGTCCTGATAACCATCTTTTGTCTTCTGTTCTCTGGCCAGTTTATTAGCAATGTAAATATTATTTCCAAGTGATCCTTATGTACTGTATAAGTATATTATAAACTACTAGGATTTAACTTACTACCTCATAAAAGCAAACTATATATCAGTAGATAATTTGTTTTCCTGGGGGGTTCAGCCTTGGTGAACAAGGCTGGGCACAAACATTTTACATGTGTCTAAAGAACACTAACAGTTGAAGGGGCTTAAAACTTTGTGCATATCACACATATCACAGAGGTCAGTAGTGCTAAAGACACACAGCACATGAGTCAGTAGTGTGTACTGAATAGAGTGCAGAGATTAGAGATGCAAATTGCACAAAGTACAGGGAACAGAAGTGCATAATCACACACAGTGAAGGGGGACAAGAGTGCATAATGAACAGAGTACAGGGGTCAGGACTCATGTGTGCAAAACACACAAAATGCAGGGGTCAGGAATAAGTATCACACAGAAAGCAAGGAGAGCAGAGGTCATAAGTGCATCATTAACAGGGTACAGGAGTCAGAAGTACTGTACGTCAAACAGAGAGAAGGGGACAAGAGTGCGTAAAGTACAGAGCACAGGGGTCAGGAGTGTGTAAAATATAGAGTACAGGGATGCATAGGTCAGTAGACAGTGTACAAGAAAAAGTACGCAGGAAGGGGGTACCTTTCCATTCACAAAAAAAATAAGTAAACATACCGTTTTTGACAAGTTCTTTAACCACTTTCTGCCCAGCCTATTGTCAGCTGATGGTAGGGTGGGACATTCGTCGTTTAGGGTGGACATCATATGACGTCCTCCTGAAACACGCCTTGAATGAGGCCATAGGTCCACTCTGCAGCACACTCTGTCACCAGTAGAGATGGGCTGAACACATCCCTGTTCATTTTTACACCAGAACTCCCGAACAGAGAAAAAGTTCTGACCCAAACGGCGAACCCCATTGAAGTCTATGGGAAATGGACTTGAAAAATAAAAAGTTCCCATTTTTAAAGACTTATATGCAACTAATTGGCCATAAAAAGTGTATGGGGGTCTGGGTACTGCCCTGGGGGACATGTATCAATGCAAAAAATGTTTTTAAAAACAATCATTTTTAGAGGCGCAGTGATTTTAATGATGCTTAAAGTGCAACAATAAAAATGAAAAATTCCTTTAAATATAGTGCCTGGGGGTCCCTTAGTCTAATGGAAACAAAAAAGAATGGCATCACATCCGGAAGTAAAATCAAAAGAATTTATTGAAAGTCCATAAAATCAAGCGAACATGACAAACATCAATCAAAAAAAGGTGCTTAGTGGATGCGTTTCACACAGACGTGCTTACTCATTCCCTTAGTCTAAATGTAAAATAGCGCATCTGTAGCATGTAAAGAACATGCTGCAGCAAAAATGACATTTCTAAAAAAAAAAAAAGTCAAATCACATTTAAGCCCCATACACACTATCAGATTTTCTGCTGATTTTTGTCTTCAGATTTACCAAAACCATATAAAATGAGGTCAAACCTGCAGAAATCTGATAGTGTGTATGGGGCATCTCACAAAAGTGAGTACACCCCTCACATTGCTGTAAATATTTTATTATATCTTTTCATGTGACAACACTGAAGAAATGACACTTTGCTACAATGTAAAGTAGTGAGTGTACAGCTTGTATAACAGTGTAAATTTGCTGTCCCCTCAAAATAACTCAACACACAGCCATCAATGACTAAACTGCTGGCAACAAAAGTGAGTACACCCCTAAGTGAAAATGTCCAAATTGGGCCCAATTAGCCATTTTCCCTCCCCGGTGTCATGTGACTCGTTAGGTCTCAGGTGTGAATGGGGAGCAGGTGTGTTAAACTTGGTGTTATCGCTCTCACTCTCTCATACTGGTCACTGGAAGTTCAACATAGCACCTTATGACAAAGAAATCTCTGATTTATGCTCTACATAAAGATGTCCGAAGCTATAAGAAGATTGCCAAGACCCTGAAACTGAGCTGCAGCACGGGGGCCAAGACCATACAGTGGTTTAACAGGACAGGTTCCACTCAGAACAGGCCTTGCCATGGTCGACCAAAGAAGTTGAGTGCACATGCTCAGTGTCATATTCAGAGGTTGTCTTTGGGAAATAAACGTATGAGTGCTGCCAGCATTGCTGCAGAGATTGAAGGGGTGGGGGTTCAGCCTATCAGTGCTCAGACCATATGCCATACACTGCATCAAATTGTTCTGTATGGCTGTCGTTCCAGAAGGAAGCCTCTTCTAAAGATGATGCACAAGAAAGCCAGCAAACCGTTTGCTGAAGACAAGCAGACTAAGGACATGGATTACTGGAACCAGTTGTGTGTACCCTCACAACTTTACATTGTAGCAAAGTATAATTTCTTCAGTGTTGTCACATGAAAAGGTATAATAAAATATTTACAAAAATGTGAGGGGTGTACTCAATTTTGTGAGATACTTTAAATTGACGCCGGAACCCAACTTTAAAAAAAAAAAAGAAATAAAGAACAGTGTGGGGTCCCCCCAGTCCATACCAGACCCTTCAGGTTGTGGAGTCCCCTTAAAACCCATACCTGGCCCTTTAACCTGAGCATGCAGCCTGGCAGGTCAGGAAAGGGGAGGGATGAGTGAGCACCCCCCTCCTGAACAATACCAGGCCACTAGCCCTCCACATGGGGGTTGCTTTGGGGCGGGGGGGGGCTGTGCCACATCACCCCAAAGCACTTTGTCCCCGTGTTGATGACGACAAGGGTCTCTTCCCCACAACCCTGGGCTGTGGTTGTGGGGGTCTGCGGGTGGGGGGCTTATCGTAATCTGGAAGTACCCCTTCCCATTCACCAAAAAAATGTCAAAAAGTAATAAAAACAGAGACAGTTTTTGAGAATTCCTTTATTAAAAAATAAAAAAACAGTGTCCATCGGACACAGCTGATGACTGATCAGTGTACCGGCTCGCTGCCATACCATGTGATTGCTGTAACCAATCACAGCACATCACATGACAATTGTAAACAATGGATTGCTTCCTTTCATACAATACACACTAAACAAATGAGTTTCATTCAGTAAAAATGGTTTCTTATACCAAATGTATGTGTAAAAAATAAGAAAAAAATCCAAAACACTACCCCAGAGTGGTACAATGTTACTGTATTCCTCTGGTCACAGCATGTTAAAAAAAATAGAGAGAAAAGTGAGAAAAATTATTACATATTGTTACCAGTCAGTATAACTGCCACACTAGTTATACAATGATGCTGTACTGCACTGGTGACAGTATGTATGTATTTTTATTTCTTAATTTTCCAAAAAAATGTGACAAAAAATGACAACTTTAAAAAACTCGCCATGCCTCTTACTAAATACCTTAGACTGTGTACTTTCTAAAAAGGGGTCATCTGGGGGAGGTTATTTGTACTGTCCTAGCGTTAAGAAATGAGATAGGCCACCAGTATATCAGGATTGATCCATTTTCAGATATACAGTATATATCATACCAAAAAAACAGTGGGGATTAAATACCACTAAAAGAAAACGATATTTGTGTGGGGAAAACAATGGTAAAAATGTCATATGGGTACACTGTTGCATGACCACGCAATTTTCATTCAAGGTGTAACAGCGTTGAAAGCTGAAAATTGGCCTGGGCAGAAAGGGGGTGAAAGTACCCTGTATTGAAGTGGTAATTAAAAAAAAAAAGATTCCACAAGGTATATCCACCATCAATCATGTTGTCGAGTGATGCAGATCCATGTCAGGCAGGTTTAATGACACCCACTGAAAGAAAAAATCCTCTGACGCGTTCAATCCCGTTGCTTCACTAATGCTAATGGTCATCACCTGACCACTGCCACTGAAGTAAACAAAGGTCAGTGACATCATGAAGATCCCCCACCCAGAAGACCCTGCCAGTTTGGACCAGAAGATGTAATTTGGAGCTAATGAAGCGACCGGATCAGACATATCAGACATTTTTTTCTTTCAGCAGGTCAGCGGGAGTCATTCATTGCGATTGGTGTGGATCTGCATAACTGGGCAATGTAATTGATGATGGATCTACATCATGGGAACATTTTTGCGCCTTTTTCATATTTTTCAAAAACTGTGTGTTGTTTATTTACATGTCACTTTTTCTGTGAATAAGTAGGGGTTCTGTGTACTGCTTATTCATTACCATGGGGGAAGGGCAGTACCTGATGGCCCCTCTTATTTTTAAAGGGGGCTTCTAGATTATGATGAGCCCTCTACCTGTGGACCTTCATAGCTACAGGTCCAGGGTTGTGGGGCTGAGGCTCTTGTCCTCATCAACATGGTATCCCCCAATCCATGTTGAAGGCAAGTGACCTTGTATGCTCACCCACCCCCCCTCCACTTCCTTTACTGGCCAGCCAGGCTGCATGATTGAATAAGGGTCTGGTATGGATTTTGGGGGATTCTTTTTTTTCTTGGTTTTTTTGTGTATGATTCTCCCTTAAAATTCATACTTGACTTGAAGGGTCTGGTATACAATTTTGGAGGATGCCTTTTTTATGGGGTCCCCTTAAAATCTATACCAGACCCAGAAGGCCCAGTATGAATTTTGGGGGACCCCACGCCATTTTCTTTAACACTTTGCCTGCCCCTCAATGTCTCATCAGAACCTCAGGTATTTATCAGGATGCTAGACTCAGTACTACTCATTTTGAGATCCTTAGACAACCATCTGTTGAGGGAACAGTGGGCACTTCCTTCACCATTGTTACATCAACCTCCACATGTTACAGAAATATGGATGAGTGCAGAGCCTTCTGGACCTGTTAACATCATGCCCTTTTGGCTGTGTTTTTGGAGAACAATTATTTTCTGTTTGTGTTGTTTGTGATATGTATGTGCAGTAATCTGCAGAGAGCATGGCTTGGCAGATGTGGTATGAATGATTCCCCATAGATCGTCACTGGAAATTACTCATTATTCAGAATATCTGGGTGGTCCTGCACAGCTCAGATCAGAGTGTTTTTTTCCCCCAGGGAAATCTTATATAATGTGGTCTAATATTGAGGCTCTTTGAAACAGAAGCCATCAGACTCTCCACTTTTGTATGTGTAGCCTCTTTTGAGGAAATAGCTTTGGTCTAGTTTGGTCCAGGGCATCCATGTAAATCGTTCCAGGTGCGAATCAGGTCCAAATTTTTAGCTGAATTTTCACCTGAAACGGAGCCAAAGACACACAGGACCCTTTTCCAGTGCGCTCCATGGCCGTCCCGGAGCTGTGTGAACCAGCTCCATTGAGAGCCGACCACAGTCTTCTGTCATGCGAATTGGTTGCAGGGAAACCCGCATCCAATTCGCATCAGTGTAAACACAGCCTTACAAGACCATATTCTCTATTTGTGGTACAAGTCAACTTGGTGTTTGAACATACGTTTCACCTATTAGGAATATGGCCCTAGTTCTGGAGGAGTTCTTCCTTCCTATTGTTTAAGAAATCCCCTTGGGGAGAACAACTAGACACCCTTGATAACAGGGGACTTGGTTATCATTGAATTCTTGTTACCCAAGTTACATCTAGATGCTTCAGGTGGATTAGATCTTATTAATTGAAGGTTATACAATCCTGATTCAAGCAGACAATGCCAAGAAGGTGGTATGCATCAACTCTCATAAGGATCTAGAAGTTTGGTGTAGCAAAGAGATAGATTGGATCCTGTTCTTGGCAGAGCTTCACATTTGAGCCTTGTCAGCCCTGTGCATTCCAGATATACACAAGTGGCAGGCACACCACCTCAGCTGGCAGCGTCTGAACCCAATGGGAATAGTTCCAGGATGTGTGCCGCATCCTGGCCTCCAGGTCAAAACTACATGCTAGACAGTTTTCATCTCAGGCACAGTGGTCCTGTCATGTACCTTAGGAGTGAGCCTGACGTGAATAGGGTGACCTCTTGTACAACCCTGGCTCGGAGACCACTGGAGTTGAGACAGTGGTTGGAGGAGCACGGTGAGGTAAGAGTGCCTGCAGGGTTCTCTTAGCTGGAAGTGATGGTGCCAGATGAGAAGCCGGAACATCTGGTGCAGGAGTGCTGCAGATCTAGGGCAGCGGATGCAGGACAGCAGGTGCAGGTATGCTACGGATGCAGGGCAGCAGATGCTGGACAGTGGGGAAGCTCTATTTTTCTGCCTCCTCCCCTCCCTCCGCTGCCACATTTGGCACCACTTGAGGGGGGGGGGGGGCGGGTACCTGGTTTTGACAGGTACTTGCTCCCACAGCTGGCTCCACGCTGAAGTGAGCCAGAAGTTTAGCCCCTCATCCGTCCCCCGCAGCCAGCCCATTAAGAAAGCATGAAAGCCGCAAGGCTTAACTGCTGATTTCCCTTAGCCATCATGGCAGAGGCAGCACCCGAGAGCCGATTCAAGAATCGTCTCGGGTGAGGACACTGATGGATGCCTGGACAGGTAAGTACTGTAATAGTAAAAGTCAATGGTAATAGTACTTGTAGCTGGGGGGGGGGGGGGGGGCTCCTCTTGAAATACTCCCTCAATCTATCTAGATCAAGGTAAGAACACTTGCAAACAACAGAGTAATTTAGGTACAAGAATACTTAGTTTCTTGGTTGCCAACATGGATGGAAGGCATCAGTGATAGATAAAGAAGAGATTAAAATCTGTTTTGATTTATTTTTTGCTGCTTGTCTCCTGCTAGGAATATTTTCCTTCACTTCCTGTCCTTGGTACATAACAGGAAGCAACCGGAAATCTCTCTAAAATGTACAAAATTCCCATTATGAGGCTTGTGTCCTGATTTTTTCAAATTTTTTGCTCTGGTGACAACTCTGACATTTTGGATTTCTCATCATCTGTCTGTCTTGGTGACAATGGTCACAGTGCAAACAGATGATTTAAGCTCCCAGTGGGGACATTAACAGCAATATATAGTTGACAAGGGGGACTAACCCTTCCTAGCACTATCCTAAATAAAAAAAATAAAAACTTTTTTTATGTAAATTTAAACAGCATTTTGCAGTAGCTACTGGGTCTGTGTGGAAGGCGGAGTGGGAGTGTTACTTTCACCCACTATATTCACTGCTTCAAGCCACAAAGACTGTGATCAGCCCCCTAGTGGCTCAGGCTGTGCGATGATGTCAGTGAAGTTGGGCTTTGTTGTAGTGGTCATTGTGTTGGCACAGTTATAAGTTGAATGATAAAGCAGCACGCATACTGAGGCAAAACAGATACAGAGGCAGCAGCAGCAGTAGTGGCAGCACTGGGAGAGGCATCAAAGGAGATACATGGTGGGCTTCCCAGCTTTGGGGACTGTTTTGCAAGCCCCACCTGTCAGGGGGCATTAGCAGCTGGGTTGTCTCCTAGGGTAACCAGCACAGTGTCTTCTCAGCTGATTGGGACTACTATTTAGTTAAGGTTCCCTTGTTGATATCACCAGGCCATATGTCTTCTAAACAGCAGAGAAGTGGTAAAACAGGGTAGAAAGCTCACAGGTACCTCCATCAGGTCAGGAAGACTATAGACCTAGCCCCCCTGGTGCAACTTCCCCTGAGGTTCCGAGGTTGTCAAGAGTTCAGAACCCTTACCCTTATCAGGTATTTTAGCTTTCTCCGAGACACCTGCATATGTGAATAATGAGGATTTGTTGTCTTCTTTTGTTGGGATACAGCAGCAGCTTTCCAGGATAATCATTACTGTTGGTTTAGATGATCAAAAACCATAGGTCAGATTTTAACTCTGATCCAGAAAGCCTTTGTGAGCTTTCTCACCAAGATAGTGCACAATGATCGGAAGTTGCCACTTTGTGAGTCTTCATCTCTGAAGGTTCCACTCCTGGGATCGTGGTGGATGCCACAAGATCTCCAGTCATCCCCTTTAAACGTTCAACTTAAAGCAGAGCGCCACCCAAAAGGGGAAGCTCCACTTATCTGCCTCCTCCCCCGCATCTGCCACATTTGGCACCTTTTGTGGGGATGGGTACCTGGTTTTGACAGGTACCCGCTTCCACTTCTGTCTTTGTTTGCAGCGGTGAACTAGGCCAAAAATCTACCTCCCTCCTCCTTCCCCCGCAGCTGGCCCAATTAGAGAGCGCAGCGTGATTTGTACATATGCAGTAGGGAATCGGCTGTGAAGCTGCATCGCTTCGCTGCCGGGTTTCCCTCAGTGGAGATGGCAGCGGCAGCCCCCGATAGCTGATTGAAAAATCGGCTTGGATGAAGACACCGCTGGAGTTAAGTGTCCTAGTAGTAAAAGTCAGTAGCTACTGTATTTGTAGCTGCTGACTTAATTTTTTCTGCAGGAGCCTGGAGCTTCTCATAAAAAAAGGTGATGTATGTGGATTGGACGCACCCTGACAAGATGTTTCCTCCACCAGATTTGCTCAGCTATATCCTATGGAGGAGGAATTCACTAAGAAGTGATGTATGCTTTCGATAAATGCAGCAGTGTCTTATCTCAACAGGTGACATATACCAGGAGGTTGCAGGCACGGGGGACTTTGCAGGTAGTGGGGCTGATCTAGACAAGGGTTTGGCAAATTTCTCATGGGCTCTTTTTTTGCTGTAGGTCTTTCTAAATATTTCATGTAGCTTTCACATTTGGGACTTTTGTCTATACAGATGCGCAGGATACTTTGACTACAATGTTGGTCTGCAGAATTACAATGTTGGTCTGCAAGAAGCTTTAGGCTAGTTTTACTTTTCACAGGGAACGCTTGTTTGGCCCAGGTCTGGATAAGTATATCTGGAAAAATTCAAATAGTAAGAGTTCTCTTTTACTTCTTCGGAGGGGTAATCACATAATTCAAAGGGCGGCTGCTCCTTCTTATACTCCTTCACAAAGCAGTCCTTTCACCACTCTCATGCCGCGTACACATTGGAAATTCGGACAGCAAAAGATCGATGAGAGCTTTTGGTAGAAAAATGCGACCATGTGTATGTTCCATCTGACTTTTGCTGGCCGAATTTCAGCCAACAAATGATTGAGAGCAGGTCCTCAATTTTTCGGTCGGAAAAAGTTCCGGTCGGAAATTCTGATCGTCTGTAGCAATTCCAACGTGCAAAATTCCTACGCATGCTTGGAAACAATTTGACGCATGCTCGGAAGCATTGAACTTCATTTTCTCGGCTCGTCGTAGTGTTGTTCGTCACCGCATTGTTGACGGTCGAAAGTTCAGCGAACTTTTGTGACCGTGTGTATGCAAGCCAAGCTTGAGCGGAATTCCATCGGAAAAACCATCCAATATTTTTCCAATGAAAAATCCGCTCGTGTGTACGGGGCATCAGGCTTCGACTTCCAGAGCATAATCTCAGTCCCAGTGCCAGTTTCATAAGAAGTCCTGGTCCTCCAAGCTTCTCAATGTAGGGGCGCCTCCACAAATTTTTTGGAAGTATGGCAGGGGGTGTTAGCAGACAAATGGGTCCATTGTGCAGTTGCTCATGGTTACAGGTTGGAATTCAAAAGTTTTCCCCCTGCACACTTTATGCTTTCAAATGTTTCTCTGAATCTGTTAAAAGAGATTGTTACATTTTCAGGCTCTCGATCATCTTCTGTCTTAAAGAGTGATCTTTCCTGTTTCAGAGAACAAAGGGGTTTGCAGCTTTTATTTAAACCTTTTTATAATTATAAAGCCAAACAGCGATGTTCATCCTATATTGGATCTCAAGCATTTGAACACATTTCTCCAGATACAGAAGCTTAGAAAATAATTAGTACATACAGTGTTGGCCTTGCTCCATCCAGGGGATATCCTGGCATCAATGGACATAAAGGATGCTTACCTACATGTCCTGATCTTTCCTCCTCACTAGAAGGTTTGTGGTGGAGAAGTGTAGTGTAGTAGTAGTGGTGTAATTTTGGATAGGGTAGGAAAGGATTAAAACACCTTCTAGATTTTTTTTATTGTCTGTATAATCTTAGGGAAATTTCTATTCACTATCTTTCCCAGAGAAGTAACAAAAACATATCGGCCAAAGTGAGGTGAATTCCTTACTTAGATGGCTGTACCCACAACAGGTGTTTTCATTAAAAGCTTTCCCTTCTTCCCTTCTCCTGGGGACAATTCTACAATTTAGAAATTCTCATAATTTATTTCTTGGAGGGGGAGGAATCATGATGAATGGATCTGCACTTTTGGTTGGCCCTGCCAACCCCACTCTGCTCAACAAAAATGTATAATTTGATTGACTTATCTCGAAAAAGTCTGTTGGAAATATTTTGGCCATAATGGCGACTGCGTTTTTTGAGGTGCAGCCACCAATCAGGTATTGCAATATCAAGTTACAAATGTTTATATACCATTTGTGTATTCAGAGAATGTATTTAAAACCATATCCATAATGTTATATATAAATAATGTCATATATAAATAATGTCTTTGCAGAAATTTAAAGCACCTTGGCGGAAATTTTTCACCTCTATGCCAGTGTACGCAATCATCGTTGCCAACTTTTGCCGCAGTTGGACATTCTATCTCTTGCTCATTAGCCAGCCGGCCTATTTTGAGGAAGTGTTTGGCTTTGAGATCAGTAAGGTATGGTGTTCTTTCTGGAGGTACTATATTATTAACTTTCTAAATCGAGTTGAGATCAATAGCCTCTGTAAATAAATAATTTTGTTGTCATGTGGTTTTGAATAAAACCTTAGTAAAGAACACTAAAGCCATAAAACACAGCCTAAAAGCCAGTTTGACAGGTTTAGCTGAGGATAATATTGACAAAACTCTTTTAAACAAGTAATCAAGTGATAGGCTCCCTCCTACAACATTGAAGCTTGTGGTAGTGTAATTAAAAGTTGTATATAGTAAAAATTGTGTTTACTTTTGTGGTAAAAATAATACACCCCACAGGTCTACAGTGACTGAAGACAAGATAGACATTGAACTGTGACTCCAATATAGCATTCCACTCTCAGCAAGTAACAACAGTTTCTGGCGCAAGAACAGTGTGTGATCATTGGGGACCAAAGGTTCATTTTGGGGATACGGTGGTGGTATTAAATATCTCAGTCCTGTAGTTCTTGATCAATAAGGAAAATGGCAGCAGCTATCCTCAGAGTCAGCTCTGTGGGGTGAAAGCAAGGGAAGAGAGAAGGAAGTGAAACCTAAGTGTAGCAGTTAACAGTTAATTTAATCCACAATGGTTAAAAAACTCATACGATTGTGCAGTAAAATGCACTCATCAGAACATAGGGATGCCACTCTGGTCCGTTCTGCAGATATCGCGCTGTGCCAAGTGTGACAGGAGGGCACGTGGAACCCAGAATCCCTTGGAAAGGTTGGGAAACCCACGTTTCAGCTCCCCATACGCCTCTTATGTCTAAGTCACCCTGTGCCATCCTGGGCGAGTGAGAAAATATATCTTGGATTACTTAAAATGTAAGCAAGTAATATTTATCCACAATATCTCCGGGGATATATGTAAAGACTAGTCTTAGTTTGTTAATTCTGAACAATACACAATTCTTGAAAGAGCTGATTACATTGACCTCCGGAGACAGACTGTCTGGTCACCTAGGCTGCCTTAAGTGCTGTGTTAATTAACATGTTAATTATGTAATTGTCTTTTAAGTGGTTGCTATAGGGGAGAGGGGAGTATCCATGAGCAGCCCTACCTCATTATCTAACCCCTTGTGGTAAAAGTGTATAAAAAGGCTGTATTCTGTCCAATAATGCATTCAAGATTCTACAAGCTATTTTCAGCTAGACTTGTATTCAATGCAGCTATAATAATATATCTCTCTGATGGTCAGACTGGAGAAAGCGGGATATACTGACAGAAGCACTCAGTGGAGTGTGGGGGATAGGATCCGTCACACCAAGCAACAGCTGGAGATTGAGGAGATGACTGGAGTGTCCTGTGACCAATAGGAAGTCTGGGCCAACCATCGTGTAATGCACGGTGGAGCACCAGCTCCTTCTACAGGCCTGGGGGTAAACAATTTTTCCATAAGCAGCAGTATTGGCTATGAGGGATGTTACTAACCCACCTGGGGTTATGGCAGCTGTGAAAGTGAATAAAGGAATTACAAGCTGTAGGCTTCACAAAGTTTTTGGCATATATTAATCTATCCTTGTGACATAATTCAAGGTCCAAGAAAGCCAAAGAATCTTGGTCTAGAGCATGGTTAAAGGAAAGACCCAGTGTATTATGATTACATTGCAGCTATCTTCTGGGGTGGGCTGTCCCATATGATCACTATGTCATCGACATAGCGACCATAGTAGATCACATGGGCAGCAAAGGTATTGTTCCTGGTGATGTAAAGTTGTTCCCAATAGCCCATTGTCAAGTTGGCATAGCTGGGAGCATAATTAGCCCCCATAGCTGTGCCATTCGTCTGTAAATAAAAACGGCTCCTATGCATAAATAGTCCTTTAGAACTGTTCACCCCAGGCCTGTATAAGGAGCTGGTGCTCCGAGCGTGTAGCCTGTTGTTCCATCTGTCTCTTCTCCATTGACGTCACATCCGTTGCGCATTCCACGCTGGTTGGCCTAGACTTTCTGGTTGCCTCAGGATATTCCAGTCATCTCCTCCCTCTACAGCAGTTCTGTGGCATAGCACGCTGTCTGCAGGGTGGACCAGAGCAGCATCCCCATGTTCTTTTTTTTTTTAACAAACAGATGTACTTTATTGACAGATGCATGGTACACACCAATTTAAAAAAAAAAAAACAGTGTTTTTCCAATGGTTTTCCAATTTCACAGTACAATAAGACAACCTATTTGAAACTTAGACAGGTAGGGCAATTTAAACCCATGCCAGAACAACGGACAGCACAGTGTCCAGAACAAACAGAAATAATACAAAATACATTGTAAACATTGATATTTCCTGGTTGAGAGAACCGGTTATGATCATCACCCAATGAAGACTCAGCAGTGTGGTGGATATCATGTCAAGGTCCAGGAGGACCAGACCTTATAAAATTTCCAGCGACACCCTCTGTTAGAGTAGGTCATCTTGTATAGTTGTAGGGCCGCATCAACCAGAGCTTCCCAGGCAGACACCTCTGGTGCGGTCGAAGATGCCCATTTTAGCAGAATTTCTTTCTTTGCATAGTATAGGAGATACGCTATAAGAAGCTTAGAGTGATGGGAACGTTGGTCGTCATCTTGGATTCCCAGTAATGCTAGCGACAGGATGGGTACCAGAGTGAGTTGTAATCTAAAATTTATTTCAGCGAAAACAGCCTGCCAGTATGACACAATCACTGTGCATTCCCAGAACATATGGATGTAGGAACCCGAGTGGAGTCTACAGCGTGGGCATATGGGGTTTCTCTCAGGGAACAATCTATGCAGTGTCTCACGGGTATAGTTTACCCGGTGGAGAAATTTTACTTGAAAGAATCCCCATGTACTGATGAGTGAATGATTTTACTGTACAATAATGTGAGTTTTTTAACCATTGTGAATTAAAGTAACTTTTAACTGCTACACTTAGGTGGCGCTTCCTTCTCTCTTGCCTTGCTTTCACTCTCAGCAGGTACATGTAATCACAGAAGAAACAGAGCAGTCTTTGCATGTGTTAGCAAGCCCAACCTATCCCCAGTCATGTGATCCCAGCCAGACAATATTTAGTTTCACATCTAGAGATTTCCTTATACTGTCCTTGTTGTTCTCAGTTCTTTTTAGCAGACATACTGCAGTGTGAATCATTGTAAACTGAGATCGGCTAAAAGGAAACTAACAAGTGTTTATACTGACTTGGATGTGGGCGACGATCCTCAGAATCACTTATCAGCAGGGGTGGGTAACTGCCCTATGCCCTCCAGCTGTTGTGGAACTACATGTCCCATGATGCATTGCAAGCTGACAGTTACATGCATGATTCCCAGAGGCAGACGCATGATAGGAAGACTGACAGTTACAAGCATGACTCCCAGAGGCAAGGGCACGATGGGACTTTTAGTTCTGCAACAGCTGGAGGGCTGCAATTAGCCCACCCCTGTTTATCAGAGAGATCCTTGGTCAGTTTGCATACATTTTGAAATCTATATACTATGAGATGTGTCATTAAAGAATAGGTGCACTTAAAATAATACTGACACAGGTTTGGCTCTGGTTAACTGCAGAATTGAGTTTGCATCCTACTGGGATGATTCAGGGGTTATTTCTAAGGTGCATTTATCCTTTAACCGGTTTCGGACCGCCTTCCGCACATTTACTTCGGCAAGGTGGCCCGGCTGCGTGAAACGATGTGCCTGTACGTTTCTTTGTGCAGTAGCTCTAGAGAGCGTGCACACTGCCTGAGGCATGCCCACGCACTGATTGGCCAGAGGGGAAGCCAATCAGCAGGTCTGCTGACTACCCGCCATCATTCCCGGAAGAGGCAGAACTGCGATCTGTCTATGTAAACAAGGCAGATCGCCATTCTGTCAGAGGGAAAGAGAGTGATTTTGCGTTCCTGCTAAGTAGGAACACGGATCTCTTTCTTTCCTCAGTCAAAACATCCCGTACACAGTTAGCAAGCACCCCCTAGGGACTCAATTAACCCTTTGATCCCCCTGGTGTTAAGCCCTTCCCTGCCAGTGTCATTAGTATAGTAACAGTGCATATTTTTAGCACTGATCACTGTATTTGTGTCACTGGTCCCCAAAGAAGTGTCATAAGTGTCAGTTAGGTGTGCGATATGTCCACCACGATGTCACAGTCCCACTAAAAATCACTGATCAATGCTACTACTAGTTAAAAAAAAATTCCATAAAACATCCTATAGTTTTTAGATGCTATAACTTTTGCGCAGACTAATCAATATACTTATTAATATACTTATTGGGATTTTCTTTTACCAAAAATATGTAGCTGAATACATATTGGTCTAAATTGATGAAGAAATGTATTTCTTTACATTTTTTTTTTATTGGATATGTATTGTAGCAGAAAATAAAAAATATTGTTTTTTTTTTCAAAATTGTCGCTCTTTTTTTTTTGTTTATAGCGCAAAAGAAAGCTATATTTGTGGGGAAAAAAGGACCTCAATTTTATTTGGGTACATAATTGCACGACCTCGCAACTGTCAGTTAAAGTAATTCAGTGCCGTATTGCAAAAAATGGCCTGGTCATGAAGGGGTAAAACCTTCTGGGGCTGAAGTGATAATGTAAATATGATTAAGCCAGACCAAAGAACTAGGTATGGTGTTAAATCGGAAGTAAACGTTCAACTAAAAAATACAATTTCTGCATTGCATACTAACACATTATCAAAGACTTACCTTAAATCAAAGCCCTTCAGGGGTGCGCTGTCACCCCTGACAGGGCTCCCGTCTTCACCCGGTCTTCCTTTCAGGTTCACGGGTTTCGGTAGCTTGAATGGCAAAGCCGCAACAATGTCAATCTCGTGCATGTGCGCGAGAGTCATGGCGGAGGCACATAGCTTTGAAGTGACAGCATAAAGTATGCGCTAGTGATGTCCATGGCTGCAGAAACAGCGAATATCTCTTAAGCAGTGCACGTTTAAGAGATATTCTTTGTACCTACAGGTAAGCTTTGTTATCGCTTCCCTGTAGGTACAAGTGTCCGAGCAGTGTTTACTACCGCTTTCATTAGAAAAGCATACAATATTCTATCATTCTTGTGTGATATTTTGCTTCATATATGTCTTACAGGTTGGTCTTATCTCTGCACTACCCCACTTGGTAATGACAATAATTGTACCCATTGGGGGACAGATAGCTGACTACCTGCGTACCAAAAGAATAATGTCCACAACCAATGTTCGTAAAATGATGAATTGTGGAGGTATGTATTGTTGGTTAATGCAATCAGTAATGAAGTTGGGCATGATATGATCTACCTGATGTGGTATAGATTTTGGTTTAGGACAAACCAGTCCTTTTTTGGCAAGGCCATTCGTTTTAAGACTGCAATCCTAACTGGTATAGAGGTATCAAAAAACTTTAACAGCAATTCATTTATATTTTCCTGATCTGTGGAAATGAATACCAAAAAAAGAAGAAATTTGTGACTACAAATGAGTTCCATTGGAAAAGGATTTTGCAAAGGTCATTATATAGTTTGGTAGTTGTTGCTGACAAACATGTGCAGGCACGAGTGAAGTCACCAAGCCTGACTTTTTTTTTTCAAATCAGGGGCTTACAGTACAAAAAAAAGGCAGTGCATATGTAAACTTATGGCATATACTGTTTAAATTCATTTAAATTACACATTAAAGGATAACTGGTAATTCATATATATAATATTTTGTATGCAGGTTTTGGTATGGAGGCCACACTTCTTCTAGTTGTGGGCTATTCACACTCTAAAGGAGTAGCCATTTCTTTCCTTGTTCTAGCTGTGGGTTTCAGTGGATTTGCTATATCAGGTAAGTCATTAAACTTGTATAAATATCCAATAATAATGTAAAATCTTGTATGGTTAATTTCCCAGTGAAAAAGTCACAAAGTGAAATACATAAGCTAGCATATTCAATAAAGTAGTGAGGGTTCCTTGGCACAAATAGCAGTCAGTCATAGCAACCAATTCGATTTTGGCATACTTCAGTCAATTATGCAATATAAATTCTGATTTGTTGCTATGGATTATTGTATTTTATTGCATTGAACTTTGCCTTACTGAATAAGTAAGTGAATAATTGATTTTCCACTATGATGTATGCACCCAGCTAATGCATTTAATGCAGTATTACACGAAAGTCAACATTTTCTAAATGTTTTACACATATATTTGGTTAAGATATGTAGGTAAAATAACCAAACATTTACAATGTATAGATAACCAAAGTTTTGTAATAAGCAAAAATCACAGTAAAACACACACAAAAACTGGGAAAGTTTACTGAACCGAAAGACAATTGTGAAGATTATTTCAGTTGCAAAATGCAAGGTATAAACTCCATTAAATGGCTAGAGCATTGGAAATGGGGGAGGTGGGAAGGGGAAAAGTAATTGGACCGAAATTGTTAGAAGAATCTTTTGTCAGGTTAATTTGCAACCAAAGCTTGAAATGCAGATGAGTCACTATACACCTGCCTGCACGTCCACAAGGTACAGACTTTTTCTGGATCAGGGCTATCTTCAGCCACCAATATTTCCATTGCCATAATGTCATTGAGTATGCAGGCCCATTCCAAAAGATGGGGAGGAGAAGAAAAAATAGCAATAATGGGATATACTACCCATGCTGCCAACATGCAATGCCATAAAATGCCTTTTTTCGTTTTTAAAATGGACCTAGGCATCATTGACAATAAGGCAACCTGAACACCCAAATTAATTATATGAAGTGAATACATTCTGCCAAAATGACGAAAGCAGACAGCAACCCCACCAGGCATGGAGATATTCTGAGCATCTCCAGCACAGGCTGGAGGTGGTCGGGTGCATACGATGCAGATCTACAGTGGTGTGAAAAAGTGTTTGCCCCCTTCCTCATTTCCTGTTCCTTTGCATGTTTGTCACACTTAAGTGTTTCGGAACATCAAACCAATTTAAACAATAGTCAAGGACAACACAAGTAAACACAAAATGCAATTTGTAAATGAAGGTGTTTATTATTAAAGGTGAAAAAAAATCCAAACCATCATGGCCCTGTGTGAAAAAGTGATTGCCCCCTAAACCTAATAACTGGTTGGGCCACCCTTAGCAGCAACAACTGCAACCAAGCGTTTGCGATAACGTGCAATGAGGCTTTTACAGCGTCCTGGAGGAATTTTGGCCCACTCATCTTTGCAGAATTGTCCTAATTCAGTTACATTAGAGGGTTTTCGAGCATGAATGGCCTTTTTAAGGTCATACCACAACATCTCAATAGGATTCAGGTCAGGACTTTGGCTAGGCCACTCCAAAGTCTTAATTTTGTTTTTCTTCAGCCATTCGGTGGTGGACTTGCTGGTGTGTTTAGGATCATTGTCCTGCTGCAGAACCCAAGTTCGTTTCAGCTTGAGTACACGAACAGATGGTCGGACATTCTCCTTCAGGATCTCTTGGTAGACAGCAGAATTCATAGTTCCTTTTATCACGGCAAGTCTTCCAGGTCCTGAAGCAGCAAAACAGCCCCAGACCATCACACTACCACCACCATATTTTACTGTTGGTATAATGTTCTTTTTCTGAAATGCAGTGTTCCTTCTACGCCAGATATACTTGGACACACACCTTCCAAAGAGTTCCACTTTTGTCTCATCGGTCCACAGAATGTTGTCCCAAAAGTCTTAGGGATCATCAAGATGTGTTGTGGAGAAATTGAGACGAGCTTTGATGTTCTTTTTGCTCAGCAGTGGCTTTCTCCTTGGAACTCTGCCATGCAGGCCATTTTTGCCCAGTCTTTTCCTGATGGTGGAGGCATGAACGCTGACCTTAACTGAGGCAAGTGAGGCCTGCAGTTCCTTGGACGTTGTTGTGGGGTCTTTTGTGACCTCTTGGATGAGTCGTCGCTGCGCTCTTGGGGTAATTTTGGGCGGCCGGCCACTCCTGGGAAGGTTCACCACTGTTCCATGTCTTCACCATTTGTGGATAATGGCTCTCACTGGGTTCGCTGGATTCCCAAAGCTTTGGAAATGGCTTTATAACCCTTTCCAGACTGATAGATCTCAATTACTTTCTTTCTCAATTGTTCCTGAATTTCTTTGGGTCTCGGCATGATGTGTAGCTTTTAAGGATCTTCTGGTGGACCTTACTGTGTCAAGCAGCTCCTATTTAAGTGATGCCTTGATTGTGAACAGGTGTGGCAATAATCAGGCCTGGGTGTGGCTAGAGAAATTGAACTCAGGTGTGGACAACCACAGTTATAGTATGTTTTAACAAGGGGGGCAATCACTTTTTCACACAGGGCCATGATGGTTTGGATTTTTTTTCACCTTTAATAATAAACACCTTCATTTACAAATTGCATTTTGTGTTTACTTGTGTTGTCCTTGACTATTGTTTAAATTGGTTTGACGTTCCGAAACACTTAAGTGTGACAAACATGCAAAGGAACAGGAAATGAGGAAGGGGGCAAACACTTTTTCACACCACTGTATTGGGGTGTCACGATCTAGGGTTAGGCTCAAAAAACAGTTGCTATAGCAGTAGCGGAACTACCACCAACCGGTAGGATAGGTCCACATGCAGAGTCACCCTGGTGAATGACACAGGCTCACCTGAGGTGCAGAATATAAGTACTAAATGGTGTTCACCAGAGCTCCTTATGGTGGAGATGGATTTTTCTGCATGTTAGTACCATGTCATGGTACTCAGGGTCGCCTCACCAAGAGGTGAGCATTTCGGGGTCCAGTAGAAGGTGAACAGGTAGGGATCAAACAGAAGCATAGTCAGTAAACTACCCAAAGGTCGATAACAAGTGGTAGCAAAATATGTATGGCAACAGGGAAGACAGGAGAGAGAAACTGCCTGGAGAGAGCACAATAATCTGGCAAACAGGAAGTGCAGAGACATGGCTTAAATCAGGAAGTTCATTGGAGGAGCAAAGAGTTCAGGGTTCAAGACAAGCAAGGTTCAAGACAGGATCATTCAAGGAATTGTCCAGGGAACTGTACAGTAGCTCAGCAAGAAGAGACATTGCCTGACACAGCAGAGGTTCCAGGTTCACAATCAGGCCCTGACATGGGGTCCGGTACCATAGTGACTTTGTCTTGTAACTCTTCTCTAGTTCATGCCAGAACTGTCGAACATCGAAAAAGTTCGGACCCACACAACAAACCCCATTGAAGTCTATGGGACCCAAAATTGAAAAATCAAAAGTCCCCATTTTTAAAGCATATATTAAATTATTGGCAATAAAAAGGGTAGTGGGGGCCTGGCAACTGCCCTGGGGGACATGTACCAATGCAAAAAAAACTTTTAAAAAATATTTTATTTTGAAAGGAGCAGTGATTTTAATGATGCTTACAGTGAAACAATAAAAATGAAACATATACATTTTCTTTAAATGTGGTGCTGGGGGTCCCCTTAAGCCCCATACACACGGTCGGACAATCCGCGGACCAGGTCCATCGGATCATGTCCGTCGTACTTTGTCCGATGTTGGTTTTGCGTACACACGGTCGGACAAAGTTGTCGGAAAATCCGATCATTCTGAACGTGGTGACGTTTGTTGCCTACGACGGGACTACGTAGAGGCTAGTAGCCAATAGCTTTGGTCTTGTAATGTGATCTGAGCATGCGTAGCACTTTGTCCGGTCGGACAACCGTACACACGATCGGGTTTGGTGTGATCGGACCGGGTTGACGGCAAATCTTTCCAGCAGGAGATAAGACTTTGTCCGTCGGACAAACCGACGAACACTGTCCGATGGTGCATACACACGGTCTGATTTTTCAACAACATTGTCCGATCGGACAGAATCCATGAAAAAGTCCGACCGTGTGTATGGGGCTTAAGTCTGCCTGTAAAGTGGTGCATCTGTACCGTGTATAGAACCTGCAGCAGCAAAACTGAAATTTATAAAGAAAAAACAATTACATTTAAATTTGATTTTCCCTGCAAGCTTTCTTTATTTGGACAAGCTGGAATTTAGATGCTGGGCATATGGGGGCAGGGAGTGTATTTGTTTTTTTTTTGCTGCAGCACCTGGGACAGAGAAATTTGCCTGCTATACTTTACAGCTGGTGTTATGCTGCTGGCAGACGTGTTGCAAAGACCTGTGACACCCTTTGCTATACCATTGTCAGTAACCGGTGTGACCAGAAATGTGTGGACTGCCACAGAGAATACCAGGCACAAGTAGAGTGTAAAATAATATAATTTATTTAAAAGATAAGTGAATAATATACAGTAAGTGTAAACGCACCTCCAAAATACCAAACCGTGTAAAACAAACCAGAGAACTAAACAAACAGTGACACACAATGAACAACTGCCTAAATCAAATATATACAACAGATGCAAAATGCAAAGTGTAATCGCACCGAGCCAGGGTCAAACACGGGAGATCAAGCAGAGGGAGCTGGGAGGCAAGACAGGACAGGGGGGGGTAACGTGGACAGAGCAAGCAGGTGGGAAGGAATCAGGCTGCAGGGTAGGGATCAGGGTCCAGGAACAGGAAAGAGGATGCATGAACACTGGAATGCAGGTCAGGGGCACATGGAGACAATACCAAAGCAGTAAGGAAGAGCTTGCACAGGGTTTAAATACACTTCCTGCAATCAGTATCAGGTGATGACTGATGGCATGAGATGATGTCAGCTCCTGACTGCTGAGAGACACCCGCTGGTGGACACCGGAAATGCAGCCTATAGATCTGGAAGCCACAGTGCCACCAGCAGGTGAACTCTTCCCTTACACCCATCATCCCTGTCAGTGGAGGCTGCTGAGGGGTCATGGGATATAGTGGGGGTAGATATGAAAGGTGGGGAGTGAGGAGAAGAATTGTGTCCCTTGTGTGAGGCTTCCAGGTGCTCTTGCCAACAGGCTGAGTGGTAGGAGGTTAAATGCCTTGTCAAGCATGTGGTACCCAAATGGCTGGTGTTTTTTCCACGCTTGATCTGCTTGAGGCAGAAACTGCAAATTGCAACAGTGCAATCGGCTGCACATGTGCTAAAAAAGGCCCACACAGCTAAGTTGTGGGAAGTGGGTCCGGCATATAATAGCTCCACAATCTGATGAAATAAGGTGGCTGCTCTCTACTGTTTCATGATGGCTGCCTCTGGAGGACACCCTGCCTTACTTGGGTTGTTTCTTCCCCTCACTTTATTCCTCTGCTCTATCCATTACCAAAGTTGCATCAGTGACCTCCTCATCCCTTCCATCCTCATCATCACTGGAGCCAACTTGGAAATACTTTGTGGCTGGGGGAACATGCCAATTTGTTGTTTATCAGTGTTCTCCCCTCTCTGTAGACTCATTTTAGTCCCTTCCTCTACCTCAGAACCAACATCAGAATCAAATAATGTCTGTGCATCCTCAAGAAGCAAGTGGTTGGCGCTGTGTTTAAATAATTCATCTGACATGAGTAGCTGTGGACAAGGAGGCAGAATAAGCCGATCTGGCAGCTACGGTGGACTGCGCACTAGTGTCAGCTTGGGTCATAGAGGATGAGGAGGATGAGGATGGTTTAGCAAGCCAGTCTACCACCTCCTCTGTATGCTGTGGCTGGATAGCACTGACAACATCACAAAATTTAGAAAAATGTGCCCTGCCTGAGGTCGGACCACATCCACCTTTGCCTGTGGACACAGAAGCTGCTGGTCCACTCATAGTGGCATGGGAACATCTACCTCTCCTTGTTGGCCTCCCAGACATGATGGGGTCCGTATTACCCAAATTTAGTTGTGTGTTTGGATGCACTTTTGTGAATGAAAAGTGGCGTTTGGTACACTTTATATTGAATGCTGCCAGAAATGTAAAAAGGATAAAAACATTTATATATATATATATATATATATATATATATATATATATATATAAAAAGGGGGACACCATGGTCACAGGGGCCTCCAAATGCGGCTATGAGAGAGCGTGGGCCATTTTTCTCCACAAAGCGATCCATTGAGAGAGTGAACGGTCCCCCAGGAGGTCGCTGGCAGCTGGGGGGGGGGGGGGAGAGTTAGGCCGGTGTTTTCAGCCCCCTGTGAGGAATGTGCTGTCAGTGCAGGCCGAGTCCGGGGCCTCAATTTGTGCCTATGGCGGGAGGGATGTGGCGGACGTACTTGGTCACTGGCCAGTAAATAGGCAGAGATCAGTCCGATGGAGGGTGGGGGGACACCCGGTGAGGCTGCAGGCGGCGTGGGAGGAGTCGATGCGCTGGAATCAGGCTGCACAGTGGAGTGGGACCACCCGTGAAGGCCAAAGCCGGGGCCTCGATTTGTGGCCTGGACGGAGGCAGATTTGCGGCCGCGTTCGGATCCGCGTCTGCGGTATTAAACTGTTCGGTAGGTAGCGGAGGGGGTGTCCGAGGTGGTTACCGGAGGCATGAGGGGTCGGGCAAGTATTTATAAGCCATTCTTTGGATCGTGATGCGAGAGCTGAGGGAGACTCAGTTACTGAATGCAGCGCCGGAACCGGAAGTAAGGTCTTTTATTAAACTCTCCAGCATCGTCTATAGTTACTTGGTAAAGACATTGTGGACCATTTGGGACTGTGCCAATACCACCCCCATTGTGGACACAAGCTCCACCATGCTCCTTTGTATACACAGAGCTGAAGAAAGTATTAAATAAATTAGCCTTCTCTTTGTCCCCAGTCACCCACTCTAGATTATTTTGTAAAGAGCCTACATGCTCAGACCTGACCTTTTTTACTATTAATATATTTGAAGAATTTTTAAGTAAGTAAGTTAACAGACTTACAATTCAGCACTGTTACAAATATGTGACAAGTTATTCTTGCTATCTGGGATAGAGATGTACAGGATAGGGAGGGCTCTGTGCGAACCGACGGGAGCACTGAGCTGTTGTAAACACAGCCCAACGCTCCCAGCTTAAAGCACAGGGCCAGCTGGAGGTGATATATTGTGGGTCACAGCAGAGTGCATCGGCCCGCCAGCTCCAAGACAGAAATTTCCAAGGCCGGCAATGACAAAAGGGATTTAGCGCAGCAGCTGTAGCGCTGCTCCCAAAATAGGATGGATTACTACATCTTTGAAGTACACTGTGCCCCGCACACACTTTCACCCTTTATGATATGCCACTGGCGACATAGGCTGATTAGAGTGTTCCCAGGCACATCAGCACACCCCATGTGCACACCTATGGAGGAACCCTGGATATGCCCAAGAAAGCTATAGTGGGAAGAGCGAAAAGGGAAACACAGTGGTGTGTGGGCGACACAGTGGTGTACTGGGTATCACTCTCGCCTAGCAGTAAAAAGGGTCGCTGGTTCAAATCCCAACCACGACACTACCTGCCTGGAGTTTGCATGTTCTCCCTGTGCCTGCGTGGGTTAACTCCGGTTTCCTCCCACACTCTAAAGACATGCTGGTAGGTTAATTGGCTTCTGTCCAAAAAAAATAATAATTGGCCCTAGTATATGAATGTGAGTTGGGGACGTTGGATTGTGGGCTCCATGACGGTAGGGACCGATGTGAGTGTGTAATGTATGTGTGGAGAACTGCATAAATTGATGGTGCTATATGGATACCTTAACCGCTTCCCGACCGCCTCATGTAGATATACGTCAACAGAATGGCACGGGCAGGCAAAAGCACGTACCTGTACGTCCCCTTTAATTTGCCTGCCCGGGGGGCGCGCGACCCGGTCGGGAGCTCCGTGACCACGGCCGCGGGACCAGCGGACCCGATCGCCGCTGGTATCCCGCGATCGGGTTATGGAGCTGAAGTAAACAAACCTCTCCCCGCGCTTCCTACACTGACTGTCAGTGATCGGCGGTTCCCTGTCATCGGGAACGCCGATCAATGACGTCAGACGTACAGCCACGCCCCCCTACTGTAAAAAAAAAACACAACACGTCACACTGACTCCTCCCCGCCCCCTAGTGGTTAACCCCTTCACTACAACTGTCATTTACATAGGAATCAGTGCTATTTAAATAGCACTGATTTCTGTATAAATGACAAATGTCCCAAAAATGTGTCAAAAATGTCCGATGTGTCCGCCAAAATGTCGAAGTCACAATAAAAATCGCTGATCGCCGCCATTACTAATAAAAAAAAAAAAAAATATTAATAAAAATGCTATAAAACTATCCCCTATTTTGTAAACGCTATAACTTTTGCGCAAACTAATCAATAATCGCTAATTGCGATTTTTTTTACCAAAAATATGTAGAAGAATACGTATCGGCCTAAACTGAGGAAAAAAATGTTTTTTTATATATTTTTTGGGGATATTTATTATAGCAAAAAGTAAAAAATATTGCATTTTTTTCAAAATTGTCGCTCTATTTTTGTTTATAGCGCAAAAAATAAAAACCGCAGGGGCGATCAAATACCACCAAAAGAAAGCTCTATTTGTGGGAAAAAAAGGACGCCAATTTTGTTTGGGAGCCACGTCGCACGACCGTGCAATTGTCAGTTAAAGCGACGCAGTGCCGAATCGCAAAAAGGGGCCTGGTCCTTTGGCTGCCAATTGGTCGGGGCTGAAGTGGTTAAACATAAAATAATTATAATAGATGAGCATCTTAATGAGACACAATGTATAGGGATAGGGACAATTCACTCTCACTCATGTTGAACTGGGTGGACTGGTGTCTTTATTCAACCTTACTAAACTATGTATCTATACTATGTTCTACTCTGCCATTGGTAAGCCATGCCTCCCGACATGTACCAGATGTTGCACCCTCATGTTGCTAGCAAATTTACATGCCAAGTGATAGTTGCCTTGGACGATTGATAGGAGGTCAATTGATTTCACCCTAATTCTGGAGTTGCTGCACTTCTCTCTTCTGTCACTAGATGTCCAGGTATCTGGTGGCATTAGATAAAACAAGGACATTACAAGGACAGATTAGGAATATATAGGCATTTTCTTGGGTCCCTTGGCCTGCTGGGAGAGCCTATTTATTTGGGTGAGATCAGGTGATCTGGGTTCTGTGCCACCTGGACAGCTGTCTGGGTGGACGTGTGTTGTGCAGCCCCGGGCTGCTAGGCCAGAGCCTGAGGCCTATCCCAGGACATCTGGCTGCTAGGCTGTCTGAGGGCCTATCCAGAAGCAAGAGAGAGCAGCGTAGGATTGGGACTGTGGCTTGCAGTCCAACCAGAAGTGACGGTTCTGCCAGCTGGAGAACCTGTCGTGGTCGAAGGTAGAGGGGAAGCTGTCGACACTAAGGGACCATCCACCTTATTACCAGGGACCACCGGGAGCAGCTGAAGCAAGTACCAGACCAGTATTCTCACCAACCGGGGAAGGTGAAGAATTGGGAAACTTCAGTAAGGTGTCAAGCCAGGGACCAGCCCAGTGGAGGTGATGCTTGCAGAGCAGTCTTGTGTGCCAAGCCAGGAACCAAGCAGGTTCTGTGAGTGCCAAGCTAGGGAGCCAGCAGGCTCTTCCAATCTTCGACTGAGTATCTTCCTCAAGCGTCACCCCCGCGGGTGACGCTTGAGGAAGATACTCAGTTGAAGATTGGAAGAGCTCAGGAGATCCAGTGGCAGTGGATCAGCGGGTCTAAGTTATAGACTGGGAGCTCAGTTGAGTGAAGATCTAAACAAGGAGATTGTGAAGGAAGTGAAATAGTTCATTACAACCTTTGTTGTAATGAAGGTGTTGTAACCTTTGTTGCTAAAAACAGTTCAAGATTGTTGCCATATGAGGACGCATGTCTACACATGCAGATGTGGTGTCTGGCTGGGTGCCTTTCCCTGCATGGCGGTCTACCTATAGAAGTCGTGGAGTCTGCTAATTAACATTGCAACTACTAAAGGGTGTCCTGGCCCTAACCCTCTTTCCCACAGTTCTGTTTAAGAGAAAATAAATCTCTTTGCATTCAAGAAGTGTCTGGCGACCATTAATCTACCTTGTATTGCACCCACCATGCCTCGTAACCCACTCTACACAGAAGGATGTCAGCTGTCCCTAACTCTGGAGGTCACTATTAGGCCTAGAGAGGCCGGGGACTTGGCTACACAGAGTTCCCCTTTTTTGTTATTTTTTGAAGTTCACAGATATTTATTGGCTCGGATATAGACTGAGTCTATCCAAATCAGCTAAAAGTCTTATATGTAGGCATCTGACTAAGGATCAGAAAAATGAAGTTAAATAAAAGAAGATAATGCAACTTTTCCTGATATTTTATCACAGCATCGATGTGCAAATTATGTGCAACAAAACACTTACAGTATATATGTCAGTAGCGTTTTGCAATTAATTGACCATGTAAGACACAAATCTCTAAGATACATTTAGGAGGAAAGGGTATAATTTGAATAAGGGAACACTTTACCAACTGGTACAGCATGGATGTGGATCTGTAAAGTTTGGAGTAGTTTGGAAGCTAGTGGAAATATTGAATAGGTAGAGGAAAGAATGCATAATAGCAAGTATCAACAAATCTTGAAAATAGAGAGAAGTGCCACAACAATAATAAATGTTTACTTATGGTACCTTCGTCCCAACAATATGAAAGAGAAAGTGAGAAAAGCAAGCTATGGTGGACAACTGAAATAGACAGTCGTAAATAAAATATTTGATGAATTTTATTACAAAAATATATATATATATATATATATACATTTAACAATAAAGTATTAAAACCAGCAATGATAATCAAAAAGGCTTTAGTTGTGTGGTCACACCGAAGTGTGGCGACTAAAACATTAGCACCATCTGTGTATTGGTTGCTCTACGTTTCGCAGATCACATTTACCTCTTTTTCCTGTAAATGGCAAACAAAGCAAATAACAGTAAGAAAATAACATAATATAATGTAAAATTAGCATCTGCTGTGGGTACCCCTGTGGGCCATTCTCCCTTGGGCCTTGGGCCTCCGGCAATTCGGCGTTCTGGGTAAGATGACTGTTTTGGGGGGTACCCACTGCAGATGCTAATTTTACATTATATTATGTTATTTTAATACTGTTATATGCTTTGTTTGACTAAATTATGTTCTCTTTATCTCATAATTATTTGATAATCTCCTTATAACCCTCCTGTAAATGTACAATAAATCCCCTGAAGAAGCGGTAAATGTGATCTGCGAAACATGTAGAGCAACCAATACACAGATGGTGTTAATATTTTAGTTGCCACCAGGGATGAGCCGAACACCCCCCGGTTCGGTTCGCACCAAAACCTGCGAACGGACCGAAAGTTCGCACGAACGTTAGAACCCTATTAATTACAATGGACGCGAACGTTCAAAATCTAAAGTGCTAATTATAACGGCCAATATGCATGTTATTGTCATACAAAAGGTTTGGGGACCCGGGTCCTGCCCCAGGGGACATGTATCAATGCAAAAAGAAGTTTTAAAAACGGCCATTTTTTCTGGAGCACTCATTTTAATGATGCATAAAGTGAAAAAAAAAATTTGAAATATTCATTTAAATATCATACCTGGGGGGTGTCTAAAGTATGCCTGTGAAGTGGCATGTGTTTCCCGTGTTTAGAACTGTCCCTGCACAAAATTACATTTGTAAAGGAAAAAAAAACATTTAAAACTGCTTGCGGCTTTAATGTAATGTCTTGTCCTGGCAATATGGATGAAAATCTTTGAGAAAAATGGCATGGCTACCCCATCACCCCCCCCCCCCCCACACCCCAGCCCATTACCAGCCCCTTAGAGTCTTTTATGGATATTAAGGGGAACCCTGCACCCAAAATAAAACCCTATACCTAAAACCCTATATACTCTGAACAGCAGTATACAGGCGGTGCAAACAAGACAGGGACTGTAGGTTTTTTAAGTAGAATCTGTTTGTAATTTTGAACAGGTACATTTTTAAGTGTAGCTCCAGCCAAAAAATCTATTTTTAAGCTTTTTGGAGAACATAGGGAAGGGTTATCACCCCTGTAACATTTGTTTTGCTGTCTGTTGCCCCTTAGATGTTGGTGTTGCCACAACACTGTAAGCCCTCACAGTTACTCTTGGTGGGCGCTGGAATGCCCTGCTATGAACTATTATATCAGGAATTGTAATTACATGCCATTGTTGAACTGTGGTAGGAAAAATTGGGCCTTTGGTGGTGGTGCTGGTGCTACAACACTGTAAGCCCTCACAGTTACTCTTGGTGGGCGCAGGAATGGGCCCTGCTGTGACCTATTAGATCAATAATTGTAATTGCATGCCCCTGTTGAACAGGGGCAGAAAAATTGGGCCTTTGGTGGTGGTGGTGGACGGTGTTGCCACAACACTGTAAGCCCTCACAGTTACTCTTGGTGGGTGCAGGAATGGGCCCTGCTGTGAATTATTAGATCAATAATTGTAATTGCATGCCCCTGTTAAACAGGGGCTGAAAAATGGGGCCTTAGCCACTGGTGCTGGTGCCACAACACTGCAACCCCTCACAGATACTGTACTTGGAGCACAGCAATGAGACCTGTTGC
This sequence comes from Lithobates sylvaticus, assembly GCA_028564925.1. Taxonomy (NCBI): domain Eukaryota; kingdom Metazoa; phylum Chordata; class Amphibia; order Anura; family Ranidae; genus Lithobates; species Lithobates sylvaticus. The sequence goes on along the minus strand of CM053035.1, from coordinate 66,980,489 downwards.
AAAGCATTGCATAAAAAAATTGTAATTGCATGTCCCTGTTAAACAGGGGCTGAAAAATTTAGCCTTAGCCACTGGTGCCAGTGCCACAACACTGCAACCCCTCACAGATACTGTACTTGGAGCACAGCAATGAGACCTGTTGCAAAGCATTGCATAAAAAATTGTAATTACACGCCCCTGTTAAACAGGGGCTGAAAATTGAGCCTTAGCCACTGGTGCCGGTGCCACAACACTGCAACCCCTCACAGATACTGTACTTGGAGCACAGCAATAAGACCTGTTGCAAAGCATTGCATAAAAAATTGTAATTACACGCCCCTGTTAAACAGGGGCTGAAAAATTGGGCCTTAGCCACTGGTGCCGGTGCCACAACACTGCAACCCCTCACAGATACTGTACTTGGAGCACAGCAATGAGACCTGTTGCAAAGCATTGCATACAAAATTGTAATTGCACGCCCCTGTTAAACAGGGGCTGAAAAATTGGGCCTTATCCACTGGTGCTAGTGCCACAACACTGCAACCCGTCACAGATACTGTACTTGGAGCACAGCAATGAGACCTGTTGCAAAGCATTGCATAAAAAATTGTAATTACACGCCCCTGTTAAACAAGGGCTGAAAAATTGGGCCTTAGCCACTGCTGGTGGCACCCAGAAACAAAAATGTTTTTCCAAGCTATCATCAGGATCATTGAGGAGGAAGAGGATATTCAGTCAACATAACAGGACAGTCACTCAGCATCAGCATAGGCAGTCTTGAAGGGATGTGACATTTCAAAATACATTATTCTGTTACATCAGCTTCAGGTGCCTGGTAGCTGGTGGTGATCCAAGACTGATTCATCTTTATGAAGGTCAGTCGATCAACCGAGTCAATGAACAGGCGCACCCTGTGATCGGTGACAAAGCCTCCAGCAGATCTGAATGTGCGTTCCGAAAGAACGCTGGATGCAGGACAGGCCAGTAGCTCAATTGCATACTGTGCAAGCTCTGGCCAGTGATCCATCCTCAAGACCCAGTAAGCCAGAGGATTTTCGGTGGGAAAGGTGTCCAAGTCTGACCTTGCCCCTAGGTATTCCTGCACCATGTATATCAGACGCTGGCGATGGTTGCTGGAACCTTGGGGCTGCGGACTAAAAAATTGTCTGAACGCATCGGTCAGACGGCCACCTTCTCCACCGTTCCTTCTGCTACTGACCGAAGCCTCAGCAACACGTTGTCCAGGACCAGGAGTTTGTAACCTCCCAGTCTCTAGGAACGCGTTGCACAGACCTTTCTGCAAGGCCTCCCAGAGATGTCTCATCCTCTGCTCCCTCTGCAACGGCAAGATAAGGTCCGCAACCTTACCCTTGTACCGTGGATCAAGGAGAGTGGCCAGCCAGTAATGGTCCCTCTCCTTGATCCAAAGAATACGAGGATCCTTCTGCAGGCTTTGCAGGATCAGGGAGGCCATGCAACGTAGGTTAGCTGAGACATTCGGTCCGGAGTCTTCTGGGTCACTAAGGATGACATGATCCGCAGCCACCTCCTCCCAGCCACGTACAAGTCCACCGGTTTCTTGGGACTGTAAATCATCCCTAAAAGACTGCTGATGCTGAGTGCCAGACTCCACCTCCATGCTGACACAATCCTCCTCCTCCTCATCCTCTTCCTGTGTGATGGGTGGGAGAGAAGGAACACTGTCTGGATAAAGGGGGCCTTGAGAGGTAAGGATGTCCTCCTCTTCCTGCCTCTGTTCTGCCTCAAGTGCCCTGTCCATTATTCCATGCAGCGTATGCTCCAACAGGTGGACAAGAGGTGCAGTGTCACTGATGCATGCACTGTCACTGCTCACCATCCTCGTGGCCTCCTCAAATGGTGACAGGACAGTGCATGCATTCCTGATCATGCTCCGCTGACATGGTGAAAAAATCTGAGCTCCCATGACCCTGTCCTGGTGCCGTAGTCGCACAGGTACTCATTGATGGCCCTCTGCTGCGTGTGCAGTCGCTGCAGCATGGCCAACGTTGAGTTCCACCTGGTGGGCATGTCACATATAAGGCGGTTCTTGGGCAGGTTCAACTCCTTTTGCAGCTCTGCCAGCCGAGCACTGGCATTATATGATTGGCGGAAATGTACACAGACTTTCCTGGCCTGCCTCAGGACATCCTGTAAGCCTGGGTACCTGCCCAAGAACTGCTGCACCACCAGGTTAAGGATGTGAGCCAAACAGGGCACATGGGTCAGTTGTCCCTGTCGCAGGGAAGAGAGGAGGTTGGTGCCATTGTCACAAACCACCATTCCTGGCTTAAGCTGGCGTGTCATCAACCACCTCTCGGCCTGCTCCTGCAGAGCTGACAGAACCTCTGCCCCAGTGTGGCTCCTGTCCCCCAAACACACCAGTGCAAGCACGGCATGGCGTCTTTTTGCCTGCGTACTTGCGTAGCCCCTTGAACGACTACGGAGCACTGCTGGTTTTCGAGGACAAAGGACAGGAAGAGGCCATGGAGGAAGAAGAAGAGGAGGGGTTGGAGGAGAGAGGTGTGTCACAACCAGTAGTAGCATTTTGGAGGTGTGGTGGCGGAACAACCTCCACCACTACTGCACCTTGTCCTGCATCCTTCCCAGCTGCCAAAAGAGTGACCCAATGGGCCGTGAAAGATAGGTAACGTCCCTGTTCATGCCTGCTGGACCATGAGTCAGCGGTAATATGCACCTTACCCCTGACCGCCCTGTCTAGCGAGGCATGGACATTGCCTTCCACATGCCGGTAGAGAGACAAAATCGCCTTCCGTGAGAAAAAGTGGCGTTTGGGAACCTGCCACTGAGGAACCGCACCTTGCACAAACTCACGGAAGGGGGCAGAGTCTACCAACTGAAAAGGCAGCAGTTGAAATGCTAGCAATTTAGCCAAGCTAGCATTCAACCGCTGGGCATGTGGATGGCTGGGAGTGAACTTCTTTCGACGGTCCAACAGCTGGGGCAGGGAAATTTGCCTGGTACAATCGGACGTCTGTGTACTGCTAGCATAGTGCCCGCAAGTACTTGGCTGTGACACACCTAATTCTACACATTCATTCCTCTCAGTGCAGCTTTCAGAGAGGACTGAAGGTATAGTGGGGTTGGAGATCCCATCTGATGAGGAGCAAGGAGAGGTCCGCTTTGTTCTTTGGTGTGGGTCTTTAAGGTACGCTTGCCAACGAGCTGCATGGCAGGTCAACATATGTCTGGTCATGCTTGTGGTGCCCAAGCGGCTGATGTTTTGGCCACGCGAGATACGCTTGTGACATATGTTGCAAATAGCAGTGGTTCGATCTGATGCACTCGTCTCAAAAAAGGCCCACACCAAAGAACTTTTGTAATAACACGCAGAGGCAGCGCCCTGCACAGGCGGAGCTCTGCGGTGTGATTCAGTCGGTGTGCTGCCCTTAAGCTGGCCCCCGGAGGGCATCCTGCCTCGTTGGAGATGTGCCTCCTCCTCTCTCCGATCAGGCACCCACGTGGAGTCAGTGACCTCATCATCCCCTCCCTTTTCACCACTGGAGCAAACCTGGCAGTATGCTGCAGCTGGTGGAACATGACTGCCAGATTGCTGTCCTTGAGCATCCCCTCTCTCTGCGCTCACGCTACTGCCTTCCTCTAGCTTGGTATCATCATCAGAGCCTTCAAAACGCTGGGCATCCTCCTGGAGCATGTACCCAACACTGTGGTCAAACAGTTTGGGGGACTCCTCAGGAGGACATGGTGGGTCTAGGGAAGGAGTGACGGATGACATTGAGACGAGGGAAGATTACGTGTTGGCAGCTGCTTTGCCAGTACCCTGAGCCTGGGTGAGAGAGGATGAGGAGGATGAGGAGGGCTTGGTCATCCACTCTACCAAGTCTTCGGCATGATGCGGCTCAACATGTCCAGATGCCAAAAATAAGGACAAGCGTGTCCCATGGCCACGTGCTGATAATGATGCACCGTGTCCACGACCAACACTGTTGTCTCTAGACACAGAGCCTGCTTGCCCTCTTTTATTGGCCTTCCAGACATTGTAATGGCCTGTAGGGAGATGGAAAAAACAGCAATTGGGTAGTGTATATTGTGCTGGAGGCACACAACATCCACTAACTCCTGCAGATGGCTATATTAGATAACACCAGCAAAATAGGGAAGATACAGGTGCAGGTGTATACTGTGCTGTGCTGGAGTCACACAACACACAATAACTCCTGCAGATGGCTGTATTAATAGATAACACCAGTATAGAAGGGAAGATTCAGGTGCAGGTGTATACTGTGCTGTGCTGGAGTCACACAACACACACTAACTCCTGCAGATGGCTGTATTAATAGATAACACCAGCAAAGAAGGGCAGATACAGGTGCAGGTGTAGTCTGTGCTGGAGTCACACAACACACACTAACTCCTGCAGATGGCTGTATTAATATATAACACCAGCAAAGAAGGGCAGATACAGGTGCAGGTGTATACTGTGCTGGAGTCACACAACACACACTAACTCCTGCAGATGGCTTTATTAATAGAGAACACCAGCAAAGGAGGTGCAGATACAGGTGCAGGTGTATACTGTGCTGGAGTCACACAACACACACTAACTCCTGCAGATGGCTGTATTAATAGAGAACACCAGCAAAGAAGGGCAGATACAGGTGCAGGTGTATACTGTGCTCTGCTGGAGTCACACAACACACACTAACTCCTGCAGATGGCTGTATTAATAGATAACACCAGCAAAGAAGGGCAGATACAGGTGCAGGTGTATACTGTGCTGTGCTGGAGTCATACAACACACACTAACTCCTGCAGATGGCTGTATTAATAGAGAACAAGAGCACTAAAGGGTAGATACAGGTGTATACTGTGCTGGAGGCACATAACACACACTAACTCCTGCAGATGGCTGTATTTATAGAGAACAACACCACTAAAGGGTAGATACAGGTGTATACTGCACTGGAGGCACAGAACACTAAGTCCTACAAATGCCTGGTAAAGAACACACTGTCCCTGCCTATCAAGCTCTTTCCCTGCACACCGGAACACGCCGGAACACACTACACAAGGCCGCCGCGCCGGCGGCCTTATATAGTGTGGGGCATGTACCCCCTGAGCTATAATTGGCCACAGGCATTCTGCCTGTGGCCAATTATGGCTCTCCTCGCTGCCGGCGCTGTGATTGGCCAAGCATGCGGGGTCACAGTGCATGCTTGGCCAATCATCAGCCAGCAATGCACTGCGACTTGCGCAGTGCATTATGGGCCGTTTGTATCACACAAATTTGATGCGAACGGCCCGCAAAGTTCTGGTTTTGTCGAACATGGGTTTGAATCGAACACCGGGCTTATCCCTAGTTGCCACACTTCAGTGTGACCACACAACTAAAGCCTTTTTGACTATCATTGCCGGTTTTAATACTTTATTGTTAAATGTATATATATATTTTTGTAATAAAATTCATCAAACATTTTATTTACGACTGTCTATTCCAGTTGTTGTACGTTACCACTAAAGTACACCATAGCACCCTTTTCTCACTTTCTCTTTCAAATGTGGAAAATATCTGGGTACAATAAACTTGACCATTGCTCCTGCAATAAGAGTATGTCCCATTTGAGTCAATAGGATGTTAGCATACAGGCAAGGGCAGATTCTAGATATTAGATTTTCATTAGCAGGACTGCAGATAGCTGTGAAGGCTGAAATACTGATTTAATTAACTAACTTTCATTACTTTATTTATTGATTAAACAATACCTGCACTGTGAGATAATCCATATTTTATTATTATAAAATATTTAATATGTTTATTTATTGTATCATTCAGGATTCAATGTGAATCATTTGGACATTGCACCTCGCTATGCCAGTATTCTCATGGGTATTTCCAATGGCGTTGGCACTCTGTCAGGCATGGTCTGCCCCCTCATTGTAGGAGCCATGACAAAACACAAGGTATGGTGATGTCATTACCAACTGCATAGCTAAGTACTCTGATACCACTTTATGACCCTGAGAAAACCATATATTGTGTCCTTGGAACATGGTAGAACCCAGCTTTTTTGACAGAAAACTGTCAACTGTGCCTGTCCATGCAACATACTAAGCAGCCAAAGCCACAGGTTCTACTATCACACTGCAATAACCCAGTAAGTAAGAGAGAGGTTGGAGAAGAAGTTCACTCTCACTTACTAGGTTTTTAATTTTAATATACTGGAACATACTTAATACTGGAACACACTTAATATATGGAATGTTGGAGGGCATTTATAATGACTTCCCAGGTAAGGGGTACATTTGCATTAGTCACTAATAGTAAAAAATAAAATAAAATGTTTAACACTAACATGGCAATTTTGCACTGACCACCAATTAAATGGGGGTATTTAGACTAGGTGGTCCATCTATCTATATGCCGTGCTGTGTGTTCTATTTTCCTAAATGTTGCACATTCTTTTATGTGCTATATGTCACATACTCAAGACTGCTGTACATCACATATTCTGGACTGTAGCACTTTGTGCAACATATTGTCCATTGCACAATCCTGACCACTGCACTCACTACAATGCACTGTACATTACATATTCTGGACCACTGCACTCTGTACAACAGGCTGTACAAATTCACACTCTTGACTACTTTGCTCTGTACACTGTGCTACATGTTACATAATCTGGATCACTGCACTGTGCATATTGTGCTTCATGTCACACACACTGAAGACCAGATATTTGCTATTTTATGTGTATAACTGAAATAGGAAACCATTCTAGAAATGATTAACCATTCTTTTTTCACTGTACTTTTCACATCCAATGCAGACCAGAGAAGAGTGGCAATATGTCTTCCTGATTGCATCCCTTGTTCACTATGGTGGTGTAATTTTCTACGGCCTCTTTGCTTCAGGAGAAAAGCAGCCATGGGCTGAGCCAGAGGAAACCACTGAAGAGAAATGTGGTTTCATCCATGAAGATGAGCTTGCTGAGGAAAGTGAAGATCAGCCTCAAGGCTATGGTGGTGGCTATGGTAGTTATGGAGCCACCCAGACCACTAATTTCTCCAATGGAGGCTGGCCAGCAGAATGGGAGAAAAAGGAGGAGTTCATCCAGGACCAGGGCAAGGACCCCTATTTATATGGAACAGCTGCAGAAAGGGACTTGTCTTGAAAATAAAAATATACAAATGCCTAACTAAAATGACAGCAATGTCTCAACTTCAACTGAGGATAAGCAAGAATCTAACAAAAGGTGACTGGTGTTGCCAAGTCTCCCCACTTCACATGATCATGTAGCTTCCTTTTTATTGTTTTAATACATCAATATATACCATAAAGGGTTGAAGGCAGTGCCTATAGTGCCCCCTTCTTCAAAATTGCAATTTTTTCTGTGATGTCCAAGGGCCCATTCTCTTTCTGGTATCAGTAATTTGCTTGTTGCTTGTGTAGGTTGTCACAAGGCTTGTGTCTTAAAAATGTTCATCACTTTTATAAGTGTGTAAGCAATAACGAATGAGTGTGTTTTATCATTGATATTGAACACTAAGTTGCAAATGTATACTTTCTTGTGATATGTTCTTTATTCATACTTGTTAATGAACCAGAAATGAAACCATGGACACTTCCATGGGCACACACCTCTCCAAGCAAGGCAAGACTGCCTAAATACTTTTAACATCGCTTTGTTTCTTCTATTTATTTTCTAAAGAGGTTTATTAAATAAATATTATATAAATATAAGTATATATAAAAATATATGAATTCAATATATATCTATAGTAACATGTCTCCTTGTTGGGAGACATGGGGTTATGTACAGTGCCCATGGCAGGCCCATTGTTTGTATGTCTTCAGTCTCCCTGTGTTCTTATAAGCCAGGGTAAATATCACGTTCATTGAATGATCAGTGAAATACATTTGCTAACATGGTGGATGTTGTCATTTTCCAGTCTTGGGGCTTATTTTTGTGATTGGCGTAATTGACAAGGCACCTTTTTGTGTACTTTTGTGTGCTTGCATTAGTGGGTCAATCCATGGCATGCAGCATCATCCCTTGGACCGACATAATGACAAAATTTAAGACATCCATAACTGTTTTCCTAGGTTTTTTTTCCACTTTCCAGTTAGCATCCCCATGTCCAGAGAATAAGTGCATTATACTTTACAGTCCTGTATGTGGCCTCATAACACATTGCAGTAAACTTAGAGAAAATTATGCCCTCTGCAAAAGTCGTTACATTATTAATACATACCAAGCATTTAGGATTTTCATGCCAAAGCCCTTTCTGGACTTTTCTGACCTTATCCAAAGAAGACAGCTGCCAACCTGTAATACCCTTTAAGGTCCCCTGTTCCCAGACACAGCATTTACCTCAGCATTAAAGCTGTTGATAACACAAATCACTTTAAGGATCTGTCTGGACATTAAGGGGGTATTGCTGTTGGCTTAATTTTTGTAATCATCAGCCAAACCCAGTACACTGTATACATGAAATCTACATCAGAGGGGAAAATGGGGCTGAAGATGGATAAGTTCTCTGGGAGGGGTTATGGTATTGAAGTTAAAATTAATGACTTTAATATGTGCAGTAACTGTACATAATAAAATATATTCCAGTTCACAATTTGATGATTCTTTTTTTCACTTATCTTTAATTTGATCAGCATAATAAAACAAATTGGAAAAATGTACTCTTAGTAGCTCAGTATAGGCACTGTACACTATATATACCCGAAAAAGGGGATGCATTTAAATATAAGCATAAGCAGGTTCAGTATTTAATAAGTAATACCTGCAACCATTTGTTACAGTATATATATATATATATATATATATATATATATATATATATATACACACACTGTTTTTTATTTGTGGGAATATCTGCAGTAGGTTCAAAGAGATGGACCAGTAAATGATCCGGTCTGCTCTGCACAGGTTTAGATTCATCAGTCACATAATGATATTGGCAACTTCAGCGACTAAGAGAGCAGCACAGCAAGCTACACAAACATTTAAACACATATGGTATGCATGTGTCACATGGCGCTGTTAGAGGGCACGATGTGTGTTTGGCAGAGCAATTGATTGGCTGATTGTGACAAGGAAGGTAAATAAAGTGTAGGTGTGAATTATGTTAATGTGTAGAGCTGCTTGTAGAATAACACCCAGTGCATCAAGCTAAATTTGAACATTCCCAGTAAAGCACAATGGATACTTAAAGAGAACCTTTCCTCCTCACATTAGGTGCCAGACTTTGACTAAAGCAATGACTGCATTAATATTAATGGTACATAATATTCCAGAAAAATAGGTTCAAAAGTAGAGACAAACAGTTTTATGTAAAGTGTATCTATAGCCAGATCTTTTTTTTCTTCTAATTTTGCATAGAGTATGGATTGCTTAAAACAGTTGTCTAATTTTTTTGTTTGTTTTCTTTTTTCCATTGGGGAGGTTTACCATAAAAGATGTAGTGCTTACCCCTGAAGGAGCCGTTTGACATGTTGGATCCCCTTGTTGATGTGCCCATGACTTTGTGAATAGCAACATACTCCCTGACACCCGGTGGGTGAGGGCTATTTATTGCCGATGCCTGGATATCCACCCCTATGATTTAAGCAAGCCATAGATTATACAATTTTCTTTCCTTCAACCATGAGTTTAAATAAAAAAAAATGCTTGCTTCCCCCATCAACACTAATGGGGGAAAAGAGGAAATCTCTCCTGCTGCTATTATATTATGACAGCGGGAGGTTTCCCTGCCATCATAATACAATGATCACTGCTAGCAGTTATAGCCACCGGTAGTGATCGTACAAGAAAAATCTAGCTGGCTGGTTGTACTGAAGTCGATCGATAGACAATAGCGAGAAGTAAATTACAACCAGATAAACAGAGGAAAAGAACAGTAAACAAGTTCTACTGCAAATATTAAACAAAATTTGAGAGACATACTGCAATGAATAAACAAGGACAAGAATGTACTGCAATCACAATGATAGGTATAAAACACAACCCCTTCTGCATTCTATTCTGGGTAACCCTAACAAAGGTGGAGATATAACACACTGTCAGTTCAGCAGTCACTAGAAGCCTACCCTACTCTTTACGCTCTGCTGGCCAGCTCAATGGGGCCCAAAACGAAAGGTTGGTATGCTTTGCTGCAGCAAAGAGGCAAGTATGAATGTTTTATGTTTTTGAAAAACCCAAACGTCTTCTTTAATGTGATACTAAACACACACCATTTCATTTACATTGTCTATTTCTGTATGTCGATGATGACACTGTAATTATTTAATGCAAAACAATAAAAGGGGCGACAGTTGCGCAGTATGAAATAAACAAAATACTTATTATGTGAATGCACAATGGATTAACGTGAATAAAAGTCTATATTTATATATAATTTCCTGATGACGCACGCACGAGCGTGAAATATATTGAAAGTGAGGATCGACACGCACTATACAAGTCTTCTGCTTCCGCACACAGCTGAGACGCATGCTGAGATGCACATCAAGCACTATCACCTGCATG